>CAUYPK010111168.1:0-57622 GCA_963574355.1 Loris lydekkerianus | reverse complement strand
ACATTAGTGCAATCAAGGGGTACAATGTGCTGGTTTTATATACAATCTGAAATATTCTCATCAAACTGTTCAACGTAGCCTTCATGGCATTTTCTTAGTTTTTTCCTTATTTTTAAACCCATTGTCTTAGTTGTTTTTCTTTCTTTCTTTTTTTGTTTGTTTGAGGCAGAGTCTCACTATGTCATCGTTGGTAGAGTGCCATGATGTCACAGCTACCTCAGACTCTTGGCTTAAGCCATTCTCTTGCCTCAGCCTCCCGAGTAACGGGGACTACAGGTGCCTGTTACAACCCCCGGCTATTTTTTGTTGCGTTTGTCATTGTTGTGTAGCCAGCCCGGGCTGGTGTATGTGGCTGGTGTCGTAACCACTGTGCTGCAGGTGCAGAGCCCTCTTAGTTCTTTTTCTTTAGTTACCAGTGCCCACAGCCCTAGATGTAAAAGATGCACAAGGGAAGGTGCTGGGCAGGAGGCCCCAGCCTTGACTCCAGGCCTGACACTTCCATCCCCCAGTTGACTGCTTTGACCCTTTGTTTTGCTCCCCTGACAAGTCTGCTCTTTGTAAACAAGCATGTGCAGATGCAGGCAGAGAGATCACATGTGGCAGTGCTCTGTACACACCATTACTAGAGATCACATGTGGCACTGCTCTGTACACACCATTATGTGGAGAGATCACATGCGGCAGTGCTCTGTACACACCATTACGTGTCCGACTCTCTTGACACGATTTATCTCAGTGATCTCATTCAAGTTAGGACTTATGGAGCAGATACATTCCTTTCTCTTTTTTTTGGAAACAGAGTTTCACTTTGATGCCCTTGGTAGAGTGCCATGGTGTCATAGCTCACAGTAACCTCAAACTCTTGGGCTTAAGCGATTCTCTTGCCTTAGCCTCCTGAGTAGCTGGGCCTACAGGCGCCTGCCACAATGCCTGGCTATTTTTAGAGACAGGTCTCGCTCTGACTCTGGCTGGCCTTGAACCTGTGAGCTCAGGCAGTCCACCCACTTCGGCCTCCCAGAGTGCTGGGATTACAGGTGTGAGCCTGCGGAGTGCTCCGTGGTACTACTAGGTAACCAGTTCCCTGGTGAGGGATATTCACTAGTTTCTGATCTTTTATCATGAGTGATAATTGTTAGGGTGGAATGCTAGTACATGCAGGTTTTGAGTAAGATTTCTCCAGATAAAGATGAGGGTATAAAAGTATGCATTTATGTTATCTTCTTCGAAGGAGAGAGGGGAAAGAGAACAGGGAAACAGGCAGGACGGCATCCCAAGGAAAGAGAAGGGAGAGGCCTGACCAGAGGCCAAGGGGTTTTTATGGGGACAAAGAGAAAAGAAAATAATGATTATGCCCAAATTAACAGCACTGTGCAGGCTGCACCCCTCTTTGTTCGTAGCTGCTGACACAGAAGCGACAGACAGGTTCATCACTGCTGTGGTCCTGAGGCCTGTAGTTTGCACCCCCTTCTGTTGCTCCAGAAACTCTAAGGCTGTAAAACAGATTCTCAAAAGCAGTTTTAAAAGAAAAAGATTTACCTATATACTCAAATATAAGCCGAGTTTTTTCGGCACAAAATTTGTGCCGAGTTTGGGTTTTTCGCAAATTTTGTGCCGAAAAAACTCGGCTTATACTCGAGTATATAGGTGCATTCCTTTCTGTCTTTTTAGTTCTCTTCAGATGTTGTGAAAACAGGGTCCCCACAGGGTGCCTGTCAGCAAAAGAGGGAGACCAAGAGAGAGGTATGACTGATTTTAGCCCTTACTAAAAAGCTGTGAGTTAGTGATTTTTCTTTTATTTTGTAAGACCGACTGTCCTTTCAGTAATACTACAGAGAATTCCCCGGGGGTGTGTTTCGTCACAGGCTCCAGTGTGTCTGGCCTGGGGGCACTCCAGTGCTGCCCTGTTCAGTGGCTCCGTGTCCACCCGGACAGTCTCACCAGAGCCTGCCACCCAGCTTGGTGGCCGCTTCTCCCCGTAACCTCACCTTCCCGAGTCAGCATGTCACTGCCTGATCCCCTCTGTAAACCCATGGATTGCTTCCTTAGACTGCAGTGGGTGGTCACTCCCACCCCGCCCACCTTCCTCACCCATCCTGGAGTTGAGTCTGTGTAATCAGGGCCCCTCAACCTCACCCTCTCCCTCTCCCTCCCACTCACCTGGCCTCTTCTATCTAAATCCAGCTCTTCCCCACCCCCATGGGACCCACCCCCACACCACCTGTCCCCCATCAGTGGATAGATACCCCATGTTTCCTCCACCTACAGAAGTATAACCCTGTTGGCCACCTGCACTTACTGGACATGCCCCCGCCCCCCAGGCCTTTGGCTGACCAGCTGCCTCTCACCCAGTGGCCCACCCAGGGCCATGACTCCAGCAGTTCCCTTCCCTCTCACCTACATCTGTTCCTTCTCTGCTGGACCAGTCTCATCAGCTTACACCATGCTGGCATATCTTTCAGCCTAAGAGGAAAAAACACTCTGTCCTCCCAGGCTTGCTTAAGCTCTCCCATGCAGCCTTCACCACTGTCACTCGCCAAACAGCCCTCCAGTGACTGTGAGATTGCCAGACCCCATGGTCAGTGCTCAGCTACCACCTCACCCCCTGTCAGTAGCCTTTGACATAGCCATGGCAGCCCTGCTGTGCTCTTTCCCTGCCAGGCTGCACTCTTGCCCTGTGCTCTGACTCCCCCTGCTGGCGGCTCATCTCCTGATGCCCAGGCTGTCTAACACCCCATTCAGTGACAACACACCACAGCTCCTCCGCCTCCACTGGAGCTGCCATTTCCGTTCATCCCTACCCTGTCAGCCTGGAGTCATTTCTTGACTTGCCTGAGTTTCCCCTGTCCCGGGCCTGCCCAAATTCTGACTGCCTCCCCCAAGCAGGGCCCAGTCACTCTCCTGTGTGGCAGCTAGAGATGTCCCTTTAGCACTTAAAGTCAGATCATCGCACTCCTGTGTGGACTCTGCTTCCTCCCTGCTCCCTGGGGCCAGTCCAAGGCCCAGAGGCCCCGTGTTCTATGCCCTGGTCCCTCCAGCCCCTCCAGCTTCCTGGCTGTCCTTCTGACCTGCCCAGCCGTCTCCCCCATCCTTCTGCCTGCAGTCTTCTCCCAGGTGCCCCTCCCCTTTGGTTCTTGGAGGTTGGGACCTGGTGCTCAGTGCTTTATTCCCTGCTGGGCCAAGCATATGTAGGTGCTCAGTAAATAACTGGAGTCATGGGATTGGTGCCCAGCAGTGGAATCTCAGGGAATGTGTGCTTGAAGTTCTGCGAGGCGTCTTCAGACAGCCCACACAGAAGCTGTTCCAGTGCAACTTTCCCACAGCCTCATCAGCCGTGCACTCAGACTCTGGTCTCTGCTCACGCTTGTTGTCTTTGAGGGTCAGTGGACGTCACTTTATAGCACACAGTCTTGTGTAAACAACTCCTAAAAATAGGAACACAATCCAACTGAGAAAAGTGGGTAAAAAACAGGAATGGAGGATAGTTCACAGGAAAGGAAACCAAATGCTATAAAACATCTTCAAGTGCTCATGAGTTTTGAGACACAGGCTTTGGTTTTCTTTTTTTTCTTCATTTACTGGGATTATTTCAGAAGTTCACGTTTTTTATTATTTTTCTGGTTTCATGTTTTTTTTTAAATCTTTGCTAGACCTGGAATCTGTTTTTGTGGGTTATGAAATAGGAGTCTGACTTTCTTTTTTCCCCCAGAAGGTTGTCAAGTGTCTCAATAATAAGGCTTTTTTGAAGAATCTAATGCTATGCTTATAAACACCAGTGCTGTATTTATAATGATCAGAAAGACAGGAAGCGTTCACGTGGTTTTATGTGTGTTGGGCAGGGAAAGCTGTTACAGGAAGCCTCCTGTGTCCTATTGGATGGTGGCATGAGTGCAAAGATCCAGGGTGAGAGCTCTGGGCACAGGAGAGGCTGACGCCTCCTGTCAGTGGTGTTGGGAGACCTCTGTAAACGAGAGTCAGCAGTAGAGTGGGCCTATGGGCAGTCCAGCGGTATCCTCCAGGCCTGGGGAAACATCCTAGGCAAGGGAACGTGGGCATGGAGGGTTGAAATGTATTTTTTTCCTTACATGATTGTGTCCAATTTAATTTGGCCAGAGCACGGCCTGCAAAGTGAGAGGTGGAGTGAAGAAGGCAGGACAGTAGATGTGAAGGACCTCTTGACCGCCACTGATGAGTGGGCCCACCAGCCCAGGGACGGGAGCCAGGTGTCCACCTGCCCAGTCGGCAGTCCAGGCGCAGAGGTCCCAGCATCTTCCAGTGGACCTCAGGCACTCCAGTGGACCTGGGCGATTGTTTCTGTCAGACGTGTTTAGGTTTCCCTAATTTTTCTTATCCTTTCCTCCAGTTTATCTTGTTTTATTTGCTAAAGTGAATTTCCTTGTTGGTGGTTTAGGTTATTTCGAAGTTCATTGTTACTTTCTGAGTGTCTGTCTTCTCTTTAGGAGTTAGCAGTTTTGGGCTACAGAAGAACAGTTCTGAACTTCTCATCACTGTCATCCTAAAGCTGGAGCCTGAACGCTGAAGGAAGATGAAGACTGTGCTCATGGTTGCAGAAAAGCCATCCTTGGCACAGTCCATTGCCAAAATCCTCTCTCGAGGTAGGAAAGCCCTACCCTAAGCTTTCTTTGTTGTTCACACCTCACAGGACACTTCTTTTTCCCAAGTGTTACTCCACTCGGGTTGGGGTAAAGGGTTTCAGGTTGGCGGGTGTTAATGAAGCACCTCACCATTAGTCACCATGAGATGCGTTTGCTTCCATATCTGGTATGAGCCACACAGGGCTCCCAAAAGGATCCAGGCCCAATTCACAATGAAGTAGAAGGTGCAGTCTTCGTCAGAAGGCTGTGCCAGTCAAGGGTGTTGGTCACAAGCAACAGAAACCAACCCTGAAAAGAAGCAGACACAGCTAGGACCCCTGCCCAGCCCATGGACACTCATCACTGCCTTCTGGACCTGACATCACTTAAGAGCAGCCCACGGGCTGAGTCTCCAGGGAGCTTGCAAGGGAATGTCTACCCTTCAGCTCCTATTCTGGCCACTGAGATTGTTGGTGGGGCACTGTTTCCCTT
Organism: Loris lydekkerianus; assembly: GCA_963574355.1. NCBI lineage: Eukaryota > Metazoa > Chordata > Mammalia > Primates > Lorisidae > Loris > Loris lydekkerianus. Next base: position 52,538 of record CAUYPK010111168.1, on the reverse strand, counting down.
CCTGTCTTTGAATTTCCTTCTAGAGGAAGGGTATTTGTGTGCTGAGTATCCAGAAATGTCAGGAAAATCCACCTGACCTTCCCTTGGTCCAGCAGTCGGCAGAAGAAGAGACCCTGGTAGAGCTGTGAAGTCATGATTTGCAGGGTAGAGGAAGCCTGAGGAGTGGCGCACAGCCCCCAAAGGCTAAGAAAGTGTGGCTTTGGGCCATCAGTGGAGGATGAAAAGAGGACATGGATTTGATCATTTAGGAGGCCCTGGTAACCTCTGAATAAAATTCGAATGAAATGAGAAAGAAATTGAGTTGAGTAAAAACAAAAGTGCAGAGAAAGAGCCTGAGGGTGTCTGGTCCAGTGTCCCCAGGACCTGGGCTCCACATTGCGAGCACACCGTACTGGGTTATTGGCAGATACTTCTTCCCCTGCACACAGCTAAATTTCTCAGTACCTGCTCACCCACAGCAGCCCAAGGAACGTCCTCACTGACCACTATGGGGAAGAAGGACTCAGGCTCTCCGGAAAGCAGCATCAGGATCGGAGTCTCCATGGCACCTGCAGCTCGCTGGAGCAGCCATCACCATGTGCTTCTCCTCCCTAGGAAACATGTCCTCGCACAAAGGACTCAACGGGGCCTGCTCAGTCCACGAGTACACTGGAACTTTCTCTGGCCAGCCCGTGCGCTTCAAGATGACATCTGTCTGTGGTCACGTGATGACTCTGGATTTCCTGGGTGAGCCCCCCTATCCTGCTGTGGGAGCTCTACATGGTACTGCCCAGGGTCCAGTTGGAGCCAGGGCGCGCCAGTGTACAGAAAAGTTTGTCCAGAATCCATGAGTCACGAGGTCAGCAAATCATGGAGTGGTAACCCAAGATGCTTGGGTGAGGTGCCAAGAACCAGGCCTTGGAACTCAGTAGCCCAGGGTCCCCATCGCAGTAGCACCCTCAGCCACTGCGCTCCCTGTGTACCTTCTCACGCAGAGAAGCTGCTAGCCATCTTTAGGGCCCATGCAGGCATTCAAGAGAGGGCTGCTCCTCCTGCAGAGTTGACTGCTATCCACTGGTCATTTAGTGGCTGTCATTGTCCTCATATCATTACTATTCATTACCTTGGAAGGACAAGCCAGGTCTAGCTGCAGGGCCACGTGGTTGACAAGAGTTTGGCGCAGGCTCTTCCCCATGCTCTGGTGGCCTAGGGTAATGACTGGACCTCTGCAGTACTTCCCAGGATCACCGAGGACTCAGGGTGATAGGGAAGGACAACTCAGCACAGGGCCTGGGACACAGCAAAGCCTCAGTAGTCCTTGCTGCTCAGTGATGACAGCAAAGACAATTGAGTTGTGTGGCGGAGCATTTGGACTCCGAGTTTCGTCTCCAACAGGCAGTTGTAAAGCCAGGATTTGAAGTTGGCTCCATCTGACCCCATTCTCCCAGGCTGCAAGAAATGGGCCTAAAGGAGAGCCAGAGCATGCAAGAGCCAGGCCTTAGGTAGGGAAGTGGGTGGACGTGTCAGACACGAGGCTCAGAGCAGCCTCCACGGGGGACAGCTGAGCACCTGTGGAGCGAGAGGGTTACAGAAATCCAGGTTGAAAGAGCAAGAGAAGCCGCAGGTGTGTGGTCCAGTGCACGGGCAGAGCAACCAGCTGGGGAATGGTGCTGCCACCCACAGGGAGTCCGGAAGTGAGGCCAGAGCAGCAGCTCTGCCGAGAGCCCTCCTGGGGTGGTCAGGGCTTAGTGTCAGCCAAGTTCAGCTTAGGAAGGATGGGTGGGCAGGGGTTACCCAAAGGCCTGGACTCATGGCTCTGTCAGGATAACTCTGGGCAAATAGTTGTCCAAGCCTTCCTCTCCTTATTTGTGAGTGAGGCTGCTGTCCTTCTGTGTTAACAACAGTCTCAGGGGCTGAGACCCTGTGAGCTGTGAAGTGTGACTCAGTGTCGTTGTGGCTGTGGTTTGTAGGAAAGTATAACAAGTGGGACAAGGTGGACCCTGCAGAGCTGTTCAGCCAAGCTCCAACAGAGAAGAAGGAGGCTAACCCCAAGCTGAACATGGTGAAGTTCCTGCAGGTCTGTGGGCCCCTCTGGGCATGAGCACACCAGGACTCCCACCCCCACCCTACTCTTTGTGTAGGGGTCAGCAGCAGACATCCTTGGCCACCATACTTGAGTCTTTATCTCCCCCATTCTGGTCAGGGAGGCCTTCACTGGCAGTCCTGGGTAGTGTCTCGCCCTCTCTGTGAGCACCCCCCTGCTGGCCCACAAGGCCCCTGCCTGGCTGTCCTCACAACCCTGTGTGGCACCCGAGGTCCACAACAAGCAAGCGCTTGTCCTGTGAAATACATTTCCCCCCCAATTTTAAAACAAATGCATAGGGCGGTGCCTGTGGCTCCAAGCAATAGGGCGCTGGCCTCATATGCCGGAGGCAGCAGGTTCAAACCTGGCCCCAACCAAAAACTGCAAAAAAAAAAAAAAAATGCATATACATTATGGAAGATTGGAAAATATGGATAAGTAGAAATAAAAAGTTACTCATAATCACACTACCCAAGATCACCACTTTTAACATTCAGGGTTATTTCATTTTAAAACTTTTTCTGTGCAATTTGGGGGGATTAAGATCATATTGGAATTATATATATATATATATATTTTTTTTTTTTTTTTTTTTTTTCTCCCAACAAACATCAGTTCTGCACTAAAGTCTTTTTTGAGCTTCCGAGGCAGCCTCTCTGCAGCCGCTCCCTGCCCAGCCTGGGCATGCGTCCTCCTGAGGCTTGGGCACCTGGACACAGACTCTACCTCTGTCTGTGAAGGGAGCGCCAGGGGCCAGTGGCATAGGGCCAGGCCTGCACCAGGTGCTCATGAACGTGTGCTGTGTGGCAGGTGGAGGGCAGAGGCTGTGACTACATTGTGCTGTGGCTGGACTGTGACAAGGAAGGCGAGAACATTTGCTTTGAGGTGAGCACACAGCCCACTTTAGTTCTCACTTTTGGCCTTTTGGCCTGCAGCCCCCACTGACATAATCACAACCTTCCTGAGGCCAAAGGAGGGAATAAACTATATTGGTTTAGGAACACCTTTCTCCCCCTTTATTATGAAACTCTGTGGACACTTCAAAATGCATAGGCTATGAAGGGTGACCAAGGCTGGGGATGTGCGGTGTGAGTGAGCATAGAAAGGCCAGAATTTCTAGGTAGGGCAAATTTCAGAGCAGGGCTGTCCTGAGGAGGGCAGGGTTGGGTGCCTGGCCTCAGTGCTGAGTTGCTTTGCAGGCCTCATATTTCTCACCTCCTGCCTGCTTGTGTCCTCCGCCCTCCCTTGATGGCTCCACCTCCCCACCACCCCCAGGACCCCTCCCTATAGGGAAGCAGGTGGCAGCTCCCTGTGCCCCATACCCTGTGCTTGCCTTGGTCATGACGGCTGGTTTCATCTGTGCCCCTGAGGCCACAGCTACCTGCGGGTCACCCCCTTGCCTCTGCACCCCCAGCTGTCACGAGCACCTGGCCTGGCGGTGCAGCAGCTTCCATAGCTGTGGTCACGCTCTGTCCCTTCTGTACAGGGCTGGTCCTCTCCAGAGGGCTCTGCTTCCTGGGAATGAGAATGGTGGCAACTCAACTTCTGGAAAGGGGGGGAGATGGAAGAGGGTCTGCAGGGGCAGGAGACGGTATTGCACACACAAGCAGGCTGGCCTGGAAGGAGCCAGACAGCACAGTGGGGTGTGAAGTAGGCAGCAGAGATCTGGGAGGTGGTCACCGACAGCTGTGGTCACCGACAGCTGCCGCCACCACCCCCAGGTCCTTGATACTGTCCTGCCAGTCATGAACAAGGCCCACGGCGGCGAGAAGACAGTGTTCCGGGCCCGGTTCAGCTCCATCACAGACACAGACATCTGCAACGCCATGGCCCACCTGGGCGAGCCTGACCACAACGAGGCGCTCTCCGTGGACGCCCGCCAGGAGCTGGACCTGCGCATCGGCTGTGCTTTCACTAGGTGCTGCCGTACAGGAGTCCCTCAGCCAGAGCCCAGCCTTTGCCAGTCCCCATCTGTGGTCCCCTGGCCTCTGGGATCCCAGATGAGCAATAAGCAGTTTGACTACTTTAAAAATCCTGAGGAGAGACAGAGATCACTCGGGCCACTGCAGGGTAAACAGTGTCTGTGCACTCTGGGGTCCTGAGGACAGTGTACGCTGGGTGGAATAGAATAGGTCCCTGGCCTGAGATGGCAGGGACTTTGGTCCCCTCTCACTCGATTACTCTGGGAAAGCCACACGCTCTGCCTCTCCCAACTGTGTTCTAAGAGGGAGCCATCACCTGTGCCACCTCCCTCGCACTCCCTAGGCCTAGGCTGGCTCACACAGGGTCTCACTCTAGTGTCGTGAGTGAGGTTGTGACTAAAGTGTCTTTCTCTCCCCACCTCCCCCCCCCACCCACCCACCACCTGCTCCAGGTTTCAGACTAAGTATTTCCAGGGGAAGTATGGCGACTTAGACAGCTCTCTCATCTCCTTTGGGCCGTGTCAGACCCCCACCCTGGGATTCTGCGTGGAGAGACATGATAAAATCCAGTCCTTCAAACCAGAGACCTACTGGGTGCTGCAGGCCAAGGTTCCTTGCCCTGCTCACTTCATGCTGGGGCTTCCCGGGCTGGGCTGTGGATTCTGACAGTGTGCCGGTAGCGTCCTGCAGGTCCCAGGGTGAGGGCAGAAGTGGGCAGCTGTTCCCAAGGCTGGGCCTGGGTGTGTTGAATTTGGATAAGTGAGAATGAACTCAGCTCTGGCAGTGTGGGGTGAGGGGGCCCTGAGGGAGCCAGTGGCTGCTGTGGTCCGGTCCAAGCACTGAACTGAGGCACTTGGCTTCCAAACAATTTAGAATCCCCAAATGGAAGCCTCCACAGAAGCTCACCGTAAGATACACAGGATATAAAGCATAACACAGAACCGTTCTGTTCACCGTGGGGCTGGGGACCCCCGGGACCTACCTAGTGCTGCCCAGGAGTTGGGGGAGAGCAGGAGTGGTGTGATCAGGAGCTCAGGTGCATGGGCCTCAGCTGAACAGGCACAGCTGTGAGACACGAACCCAGGACCAGCATCCTGTCCCTGTGCCCTGCCTGGAGTGGGGCTCGCCTGGGTGTCTCTTGTGTGTTCACCTCTCATTCTTCCTACAGGTTAACACTGACAAAGACAGATCTCTCCTTTTAGACTGGGACCGAGTGAGAGTGTTCGACCGAGAGATTGCACAGATGTTTTTGAACTTGACAAAGCTAGAGAAGGAAGCCCAGGTGTGCCTGCTCCCCCACACCTATCACCTTTGCCTTGGGTGGGGCTGGGCCTTGGAGGCCTCTGGCTAGAGGAATAGCCTGTGACCGGGACCATGTCTTTCTCCCCCTTTCTGAAACACAGACATGTTTTTGGAAAGAGGAGTGTTTGCTCACCCCTATGCTCCTCCTGCCCATTTCTGCCCAGCGCAGTTGCTGCAGTGTGCTGCATGCCTGCTCTGCACAGGCCCCCTCCACACCTGTGACTCTGTCCATGTGACCCCACAGGCATTGCCTCCATTTCACACAGAGATATCTAAAACTAACAGTTGTCGAGGGGCCGGTGTCCACATTAATGCTTTGCCCCAGGTTGCACAGCCAGCAGCAGAGAGGTCCGGGATCCAGACCTTTCCTATCTTTATGCCATTGTGTTTTGTACTGAGGGTTTGTATGAATTTGAAGGACAATGTTGCGTGGCTGTTAGGAGGAGGGAGACTGGCTGCGTGGGGTAGGAGCTCATCTGTGGCCACTGCATCAAGGGCCCAGACGTGAAGGGCTCCCAAAGGTACTGAGGTGCAGCCTGGCCTCTCTGGCTCCTCCTCCTCCTTGTCTTTCTCCAGCCTTTCTCCAGTGCCTTCTTGCTAGTCAAGCAGTTGTGTCAGGCTTCTGGAACTTGTAAGCAGTTCCCTGCAGTTAGCATCCATCAGATTCCTGCCGAGACCCAGAACCCCATCTCCACCTCCTGAGCTCACTTGCAGGGCCCCATCCTCCACACTGACCAGACACACATACGCAGCAGCCTCAGTGCTCCCACACCATCTGTCTGGAATGCGCACGGCACTGGCCCGGCCAGTCTGGGATTGGCAGGGGCAAGGGCCTGGGGTTGAGTTGTTTGGATTGTTCTTGCCGTAGGCAAAACAAAGAGCTGTCTCTCCTGACCAGTGTTCAGTCCAGAGGTGGAGGGTGGGAGCTTGCCAGTCATGCACAGCCCACAGATGCTCGCACTTACCCTGCGTGGTGTTTACAGAAATTTCAAAATAGTTACCAGCACTCAAAAATTGTGAGAGTTCACCAAGAGTCCTGACTCTCAGCTTATCTTTAACAACTGGAAGGCAGCAGTACTAGCAGACCTGGAAGGCGGCCCTACCCCTCGCAGCAAGGAGCAGGCGCTGCCCGAGCTAGTCCTGCTCACCAGCCCTGGTGCCCTGCTCACTTCTGTGGGATTTGCATGTGTAGCCCCTTCTCCTAACTCCAGGTTTTCTCTTTCCCTAGACAATTCTCTAGAAAAGAAGTTTTTCTTTTTAAAAAAAATAAAGAAGCTCTTGCTCTGTCTTCCAGACTGTAATGCCATGGCACGATCATAAGCCACAGCAGACTCAAACTCCTGGGCTCAAGTGATCCTCCTGCCTCAGCCTCCACAGTAGCCACACCCAATATTGTTACTTGAGATGGGGTCTTGCATTGTTGCCCAGGCTGGTCTCGAACTCTTAGCCTCAAACAATTCTCCTAAGTAAGTGGGATTGCAAGCGCAAATTAACCTTGCTAGAACAGAACGTCGATTCTTCGTCCCTTCCTGGTTCTAAATAAATACTAAATCAAGTCTGTAGAGTGCTGGAGAGAGCAAGTTAGAGAAGCAGGCCAAGGGGACAGAACCAGACCCTTTGTCCACACATCTTGGTTCCCTCTGTGGGGGCGTCTTCCTCCTCTCAGAAATCCCTGTGTTGGTCCTGTCTTCCAGGTGGAGGCCACAAGCAGGAAAGAAAAGGCCAAGCAGCGGCCCCTGGCCCTGAACACCGTGGAGATGCTGCGTGTGGCCAGCTCTGCTCTGGGTACGTGGAGACGTTTCTCTAAAGCTCCAAAGGCTCCTTGTGGTAGACTCCTGGGGCCATATTCTGTCCTGCGGGAAGTGCCCAGGGTCGCTGGGTGGTGACTGTGCTGTCACATCCCCTCCCGGCAGGAATGCCTGAGGCTTAGAGGGGACCTGAGTCTCCCAAGACTTGGTTTCTCTTTACACTCTGGAGTAGAAACAAGTGAAAAATAGGAGAAAGAATCCTGCTTCAGAGTGTTGTGATTAATACAGCTTCTCTGAATTTCTGTGGGGAAAACAGTTTTGTAGTGTGCAATGTCTGAGTGGCTAGTGCAGGGATAGAACACATACGTGTAGGGCCACCCTCGAGGAGGGGCCCTCATGTCCCTGGCTCAGCAGAGGCCCCTCAGAGCCAGTAAACCTGGAATTCCAGCTCCACAGCCAGACTCTGGTCCAAATCCCAGCTCAGCCACTTCCTTCCTTGCCCTAAGCTTCAGCTTCCTGGTAAGAAAACGGAGCAATGATAGCACATTGCTTTAGGTTGCTGTAAGGATGAAATGGTGTAAAATAGCACGTTTCCACAATAGCAGTGGTGACAGGGCCACTCCCTGACAGGGCCATTGCGCTGTTAGCATCTTTGAGCAGCTTTTGCTGGTGCAGGGAAAGCCCTGGACAGGGGTTGCCTCTGGAACAGGGGTGAGCATCGCCTCCCTGAGATGGGACAAGGCTGGAAAGCTGGCACGCTCTGACCATGGCCAGCTGCTAGGTATTGGTGACCCTCCTATGGGAAACTGTGGGCAGTGTCCTCTCAGAGTGGTGGCTCTAGGGCCATCAGAGGGCAGTGATGCTATGGAGGGATGGCCAGCCAAGTATCAGCCTCTGGTAGTTGGGGGGTAGTAGGCTCAGCCTTCCCTCAGTGGCCCTGGGATGAGGGCTATGAGGACAGGAGCACACAGGAGCTCAGGACTGAGGGCCTGCGCTGACTTTGCCATATAGCTCCATGACTGGACGGTGGGGGGTGGCATTCTGAAGGCCACATCCCATCATCAAGCACTGTGAGGGTGTGGGATGTGTAGGGTGAATGGCATTTCCTGTCAGGCCCCATCCCGGGCCGACCCTTGCAGTGCAGGACTCAGCTTCAAACAAGGCCGCATGGCACAGGTCACCCCCCAGCTGACAGCTGTGCTCTCCAACCATGCCTGCTCAGGGAACCCTCACCCTTGAAGTAGTGCCAGCCCCACGTTCCAGGCCAGCTGAGCCTCCATCTCTCGCAGGCATGGGGCCGCAGCATGCCATGCAGACGGCCGAGCGGCTTTACACACAAGGCTACATCAGCTACCCGCGGACAGAGACAACCCACTACCCCGAGAACTTCGACCTGAAGGGCTCCCTGCGGCAGCAAGCCAACCACCCCTACTGGGCCGACTCGGTGAGTGGGGTCAGGCCTGCCCTGTGACAGAGGCAGCACCCTGCACAAACCTGTTGCCGACGCCTTGGGACCATCTTCAGCAGTTTGGCCAATCCCAGACTTGGATTCTGCCCTGCCCTCTCCCACTCAGGTGAAGCGGCTATTAGCAGAAGGTATCAACCGCCCATGGAAAGGCCACGATGCGGGTGATCACCCCCCCATCACTCCCATGAGGTCAGCCACGGAGGCTGAATTAGGTATCTCACACTCACCCTCATGCCTCCCAGGGAGGGGTGAGAAGCTGGCAATGTGGGTGCTCCTTCCTTCCCCGCCTGCTCCCAGCTGTGTTGAGGGGCTCACCTAAAGCTGAGATCCAGTGTTCCTCGGGACTGGAGTGAAGAGGTAGCAGCAGGTGGCTAGTCAGAGGAGGCAAGTGGGCGGGTGGCTGTGGAGGGCATAGGGTGAGACCGAGGCAGAGAGTGCCAGGTCTCAACGGTGGGGTGCGTTCTATCCAACCTGGCCTGAGGCAGTACCATGGCCCAGGTGCAGGGAGCAGGCAGGCGAGGAGGGGCGAGCAGTACAGGTGGAGGTGGGAGCCGCATATGCACAGCCTGAGTAGGAAGCCACAGGGGCATGTCGCTAGACCTGGTGCCTGAAGGACAGTCCCACCAGGAGCAGCTTCGGGAGGTCATACAGGGAGCTGGGAGTCACAGCCGAGAGGGAGCCACCGAGGCACAGAAGACTTACTTTCCTCTTCTGTGCAGTTTCCTTCCTCCCTTGGGCTTTCAAGGAGGCACTGGTATCCCTACTGTTCAAGCTAGAGTGCCGGGGTTTCTCCCTGCTGGAGTCCTGAGCAGCTCCCTGGTGACAGCACTGGCCTATTGCAGGGGGGGACGCATGGCGTCTGTACGAGTACATCACCAGACACTTCATCGCCACAGTCAGCCATGATTGCAGGTACCTCCAGAGCACCATCTCCTTCAGGATCGGACCGGAACTCTTCACCTGCTCAGGGAGGACAGTCATCTCCCCAGGTAAACTTCAAGCCGCAGCTTTCATCCCACCTTCATAGGGTGTCGTACGTCCTGTCCAGAGGTGGGAAGCTCAGGGTCGGAGGCCTCGGCCATCCAGGCTGGAGACCCTGGGTGGCAGCACTGTCTCTGCAGGCTTCACAGAGGTCATGCCCTGGCAGAGCGTGCCCCTGGAGGAGAGTCTGCCCACCTGCCAGAGGGGCGACACCTTCCCCGTGGGCGAGGTGAAGATGCTGGAGAAGCAGACAAGCCCCCCCGACTACCTGACCGAGGCCGAGCTCATCACACTCATGGAGAAGCACGGCATCGGTGGGTGCAGTGCCTGGTCCTGTCTCCAGCACTGGGGCTGGGAATCTGCACCTACAAAGCTGCCTGGCAGCCCCTGTGTGCCCCAGCACTCATCTAGACACTGCCAACCCAGTATATGAGCAGCCAAGTGAGCAGGCCTGCAGTGGGCAGCCCCTCACACCTGGCCCTCCCCATGAAGGTCCAGATAAGCCCTCCTGCAGTCAGGGCTGTGGCTTGGCCCAGTATGCCAGACAGTTCGTAAAAGTCAGATCAGGCCAGGCATAGGGCTCAGGCCTACAATCGCAGTGCTTTGTGAGGCAGAGGTGGGAGGATTGCTCGGGCCAGGAGACCAGCCAGAGCAAGAACAAGACCCCGTCTCTACTAAAGATAGAAAAACTAGCCGGGCGCAGTGGCAGGTGCCTGTGGTCCCAGCTACTCAGGAGGCTGAGACACCAGGGTGTTTTGAGCCTAGGAGATTGAGGTTACTGTGAGCTGTGATGATGCTATTGCACTGCAGCTGGGGTGACAGAGTGGAACTCAGACTCAAAATAAAAAACAGATCCGCGTCCTCCCTAGTCCACTTAGCCAGTGCAGGTCTGTCCTGGAATCAGGCAACAAGGAAACCTGATTCTCACGGGATCCCTTCTCAGTGAGGAGAGCAGAGATGCCTGTCCCAGGGACAGAGCTTCCCACAGGACAAGCCAAAAACTTCCAAGTGAGAACAGGCTGTCCAAGGGAATTTGTTGAATCAAAAGTGTAGTCCCTGGTACACACAGGAGAGGTGGCCTTGCCCATTCCCCAGGCCCAGGGGCTCTGATCGGGATCTCACATGGCTGGGGGCCTCCTGCCCTGGCCACGCTCCTCCTGCTGGGCACTACCTGGCCCCTGTCATGCTGTTCCTGCTGGTGGGTTTCAGAAGGCTGTGGGACAGTCAGGGCGTCTGTACCTGGTCTCTGTGCCATCAGTGGTCCTGAAGATGGACTTTCAGGGAACATCTCACCTCAGCCTGGGGCCCTGCTCACCATGGTGGCCTCAGCAGGAGAGCGAAGCTCTGGGCCTGCTTCTCCTAGAGACCTGGGGTGCATGTGGGGGTCCTGATGTAGCAGCCTTCAGCCCACCATGGGGTGTGGGTACTGCTCCCCGGCATCCTCTGCCACTCCCTGTCAGACTCTGTGGCTTTTGGAAACCATACACTAGACAGTGGGTCAGACCCAGTCAACAGCACGCTTATGCAAGTGAAGCAGGTGGTTGTGTCACCTTCTCAAAAGCAAAGTGATCAAGGGCAGCCATGTGGCCCGTGTACCAAGGGCCTGACCGGAGCTGTTGTGCGGGGCTGTGGCAAGAGCTCAGCGGGCGTGTGCTGAAGGACAGCTCAGGGCCTGGCAGACTTGGGCACCACAGCCAGCCATGTGGCATTAGATCCCAGCCTTGGGGCAAGCCCCTGGCTGCAGGTTTCTTCGCATGTGAGATGCTTTCTCACAGAATTGCTGCGGGAGGATGTGTGTTGCCTGCCAGCACTGGGGAGCATGCATCTCCTCTTCACCTTCCAATCAGCGTGAGCCACACTCAGAATGCCTCATCTTCCACTTTGCCTTTTCTGCCAAGAAGGGGCCTTGAGACGGGGAAGATGAGTCCTTGGAACTGGGGACCTGCCCCAGAGATCGTGAGGGAGCCTGGAGAAAGGGCAGAGGTCAGGGACACGAAATGGGTAAAATTGGCCAGGTGTGGGGTAGTGGCTCAGCAGCGAGCCTGTAAGTGCCTGTGTGTTTGGGGACTGGGCCCAGGCTCAGGGAGGGGGCAGGTGCCACAGAATTAAAGGTCACATTTACCAGGCACAGAGTAAGCTCCCTGACCCAGGCAGAGTTCCATAATCTCTCTGAGTCTCTGTCCTCCACTGTAAAGCAGAAACAAGCACCCATGCCGTGGGGTCACCCTGAGGTTCTGAGGCCAGTACACAAAAGCACATGGTATGGTACCCGGCCCAGCTTCCCTCCTGTGGGTGACCAGGAGCAGCAAGGGAGAGGCTGAGAGCCAGGGGCCCCATGACGGGGGGGAGAGAAGCTGCAGCTGGTCCTGAGGGGCGTGCCTGAGCCAGCCAAGGCACACCGGGCCTCCGTGCATTTCAGGCACAGACGCCAGTATCCCTGTGCACATCAACAACGTCTGTCAGCGCAACTACGTCACCGTGGAGAGCGGGCGCCGGCTGAAGCCCACCAACCTAGGCATTGTCCTGGTGCATGGCTACTACAAGATCGGTGAGTCCCTCAGTTCTGCCCCCACCAGTAGGCCTTCCTGGCTGTGGTCCTGCCGCCTTCCCTGGACAGGCCCACCACCTGGTGCTGCCCCGGAAGCCCCAGGACCTGCAGAGGCCAGGGGCATGTTTGAAGGAGGAAAGGACACATGGGGGGCTCTTTCCTAGATACCAGCTACCAGCTGGTGTGCTGGTCAGCTCTACTCCCTGGAGCCGGAGGTCCCTCGGGGGCAAGTGGGAGGTGGAGGAGCCCAGAAACATGCCTATGGTGTGGTCCTCAACACAGGCTGTCCCTGCCACTCTGCACAAGGTTTCTGGGTGGAAAGCTGGGAAAGGCCTGATGCAAGGAGCCAGCCTGGTGCCTTCCTACCCTGGAGGACCAGCCAGAGCTGCCCACGGGGGTGGCAGGGCCCCAGTGGAGCGCTCACAGCAGCACTGCCCTACCTATTCACAGACGCTGAGCTGGTACTCCCCACCATCCGCAGCGCAGTGGAGAGGCAGCTGAACCTGATTGCCCAGGGCAAGGCCGACTACCGCCAGGTCCTGAGCCACACCCTGGACGTGTTCAAGAGGAAGTTCCACTACTTTGTTGACTCCATTGCAGGTAAGGTTCATCTCTTCCCTGCCCCTCACCAGAGGATCCTCCCTCAGGGCCACCAACACCCAGGGAACGAGGGTCCCCAGGGGAGGTCACAGGCTGGAGCGAGGATGCCTCTTTTCTACGTTACTGTCAGGATGAGTGAGCAGATGTGTTAACATCTGGGGCCAGGAGCATACATGTCTGACCGGCGGGGCTGCTGTCCTGCCATCCTGTCACTGGCAGTAGAAATGCACCACCTGCAGGGCATGTCCACACCCAGATCCTGGAGCTCATGTGTGGGAGCCCCTCCCTCCAGAAACACCAAGCCATCTGCCAAAGAGATGGGCTGTGGGAGGGCGTCTCCTGGAGACCAAAAAGGTGTGACTTCTGCTGTGCCCTGCTTGCTCTCAGGCATGGATGAGTTGATGGAGGTGTCGTTTTCACCCCTGGCGGCCACAGGCAAGCCCCTCTCTCGCTGCGGGAAGTGCCACCGATTCATGAAGTACATCCAGGTAGGTGAAAGAAAGGGCCATGATCACCCTCCTGGCCTGCGGCACCCTGAATTAGTACAGGCAGGTCTTGTCACCTCTTGTCACATAAGAATGACTCAGGCATAAAGCAGTCTTACCAAATAGCCACAGTGTCCCCATGACCACTGGAACACAGAAGCCATGGACTGTTTAAGCATATATTGTCCATTTTCCCTGACTCCATGGCACTTGCCATCACAGCCATCAGCATACCTGCAGGGCTGTTGGAACTGCCTTTCTCCACCTGTGCAGCCAGGTCCTGGGACTCACAGCCCAGGTGGAGAGGTCCTTGCCTGGCGACACGTTACGGATTCTGTATTCTGTGTTACAAGTTCTGTGTTGTAAGGGGCGTGAGGCAGGAGGGCAAGCTGGTGGCCTCAGCAGCCTCACGCACCCTCCCTGGCTTTGCTGCAGGCCAAGCCTAGTCGCCTGCACTGCTCCCACTGCGACGAGACCTACACTTTACCCCAGAACGGCACCATCAAGCTTTACAAGGAGCTGCGCTGCCCACTGGATGACTTCGAGCTGGTCCTGTGGTCATCGGGCTCTCGTGGCAAGAGCTACCCGCTGTGCCCCTACTGCTACAACCACCCGCCCTTCCGAGACATGAAGAAAGGTGAGTGTGGTGGTCCCTGGCCCCAGCACTTGCTCCTCCCTGCTGGGGATCTGCAATCTCTCTGTTCAGCATCAGCTCCTACCTTGCACCAGCCTGGGCTCCCAGGGGACCCCTCACACTGGGTCCTCCCACATTCACTGGCACTGAGACGGAGACCCCAGCTGGCGGGCCTGCCACCCTCTGTCCAGGTCATCACTGGGCAGGCGACTGTAGTCCACTCACTCAGGCCTGGGCAGCAGGACTGCTTTACTCCCTCCCGGGCTGGGGTGATTGAGAGGAAACAGCAGATACAGGGCCTGCCATCGAGCGGTGCTCCTTTGAACAGCGTCCTTACTGCTGCAAAAAGAGGAGTATATATCCAGGGAGGCAGAGAGCCCTGAGCCAGGAGTCTGGCGGGGACCCAATGTGCTCCCCCACAGCTGTGCCAGCTCCTTCATGCCCTGCACAGCCTTTCAAGGTATCATCCTTCTATATCACAGGCTAGGAAGTAGCAGGAACAAGGCCTCATCCACATTTACTGCAGGGCCTGCATCCAGGCTGCCAGGGGACTGAGGCCCTGTCCCTGCCCTCTAGTAGAGCAGCTATGGAAAGAAAGAGAGGGATGATTGGGCTCAGCTGGAACCCACCAAGAAGACATTAGCCCCGGGAGCCTTGAAAGTTGAGGTTTTAGATAAACAGAGGACAGGGGTGGTGGCAGTGGGGACCTTTGAGAGCCTGGGGCCAGCATGAGCAAGGCATCTCCAAGAGGAAGGCTGAGAGAGGCACTTTCTACTGGGATGAAGGACAGGGGTGTGAGGCAATGGGCATGGACCAAGGGCTGCAGCAGGGAGAGGGCAGGTGTGTGTCACAGCACTCCCCTCTCCTGCCAGGCATGGGCTGCAACGAGTGCACGCACCCATCCTGCCAGCACTCGCTCAGCCTGCTGGGCATCGGCCAGTGCGTGGAGTGCGAGAGCGGCGTGCTGGTGCTGGACCCCACTTCGGGTCCCAAGTGGAAGGTGGCCTGCAACAAGTGCAACGTAGTGGCCCACTGCTTCGAGAATGCCCACCGCGTGCGTGTGTCAGCTGACACCTGCAACATCTGCGAGGCTGCCTTGCTCGACGTGGACTTCAACAAGGCCAAGTCCCCACTGCTGGGCGATGAGACACAGCATATAGGCTGTGTCTTCTGTGACCCCGTCTTCCAGGAGCTGGTGGAGCTGAAGCATGCGGCCTCCTGCCACCCCATGCACCGCGGGGGGCCAGGGAGGAGGCAGGGCCGAGGGCGGGGCCGGGCACGGCGGCCTCCAGGGAAGCCCAATCCCAGGCGGCCCAAGGACAAGATGTCAGCCCTGGCTGCCTACTTCGTATGACAGCCCTACCCCGACCCAGGATCCAGTGTGATGTGGACACCTCATGACAGTTGTCCTTTGGGCCACTGAAACAATTAAAATGCATTTTGTTTTCTCCAGAGGAAGACTTGGGGCTTTTGCTGGTATGACAAAGTCAGAGGGTCTGTGTCCCTGAGCACCTGTGGGGTCCCTCCTTTCCTCTCCCCACCTCTGCCTTATCAAGTGCACATGTGTCCAGAGTACTCGCTGCTCTGCCCTGGCAATCCTACAGGGAGGCCACCAAGTCTGCTGTTCACATCCCGTTTCAGGCCGTGTATACTGACAGGCTATGCACACAAGCAGGAGGTGGCCTCAACAGCCATCACTCCTACAGGAGAGAGCCTGTGAGCATGAGGGCTAGAAGTGCCCCTTGGATCTGGCTCAGGAATCTCCTTGACCTTGGCCCAGACCCTGCTCAGCCCTTCCTGACCCAACCCCACATGTGGTTGCTGTTCCCTGCTCCCAGCTCCCAACTCCCAGCTCCCAGCTCAGCAGCACCTCTGACAGCTTCCAGGCTGTGCTGGTTCCTGGTTTCGTAACGAGCTCTCACTTGTCTCAGAGCAGCTGTTAACTGTGTTGAACCCTTTCATGTGCTAGGTTTAGAAAATGACTGGCCACCTGTCTGACTGCAGCACCTTCCTGTGCTCCCTCTGCAGCCACCTGAGGAAGGGTGTCCATGTGAGCTCTGCTGTGTGCTAGAAACCCCCCGTCCCCACTCATGCCTCACCATGTAGTGAGAGCTCAGCAGGGCAGCTTTCCTGACTGTTCAGCAGAACCCTTATGTGAGAGGCAGGTCAGAAGCATTTCCAGCATGGACCCCCTTCTCAGCAGCAGATTCGCAACTCACACCAGGACATACAAGGCTCTGAGGAGACCCAAAGCTCACCCGTGTTTCACCCAGTCAAGGCCCCCTCGAAGCTGAATGAAAATATACACTGAGTCAGAGAAGTGTCACTTTGGGAAGGCTGCGTCTGAGGGCAGCTCCCTGGGAAGCTGGGAAGCAGGTCCTTGGACGTGTCTCAGGGGTACAAACTTCAGGCAGGATGGAATGCTCTCAAAGCTACTCCAGCCAGGTGCAGTGGCTCACGTCTGTAATCCTTGCACTCTGGGAGGCCAAGGCAGGAGGACTGCTTGCTCCTAGGAGTTCAAGACCAGCCTGAGCAAGAGCGAGACCCCTGTCTCTATTAAAAATAGAAAAAATTAGCCAGGTATGATGGCACAAGCCTGTGGTCCCAGCTGTTTGGGAGGCTGAGACAGGAGGATCACATGAGCCAGGAGTTTGAGGTTGCTGTGAGCTATGATGACACTCTCTAGCCGGGGCAATGGAGTAGTCTCAAAAAAAAAAACCCTTCACCCCCCTCCCACCCACCCCCAGGCAGACTCTGGGGCCATAACAAGGCTACATCCATTAACAGGTAGGGTCCCTGGCACGGGCCTGTGACTACTATTTCACATGTCACAGTCACCTGGTGAGGTGACCCAGGCCCTCTCACTGTTTATGCTCCAGGACATTGAGGGAAGGCAGTGGTCACAGGGTGAGTTTGGGCTTAGAGGAGTAGAGACTCCTTTAGGCCTTAAACCCAGACACCCATTCCTTCCTTACCAGGATCCAGCACTGAGATGTGAGCCATGAGCGGGGCTAATCTTTTCTTTTCCCTGTGTTTGTTCTTATGCACGAATTTCCTTCAAGGCCTCAGCTTTCAAAGGTGGACGCTGCACTCTGGCTGCCTTCACCTCATACCATGCACTAGCAGCCATCGCTGTTAATGCTAACCTGGCTTGCGAGCAATGACGACGGAAAGGGACAAGGCTTCTTTTAGGCCAGAAGTACCTTCTGAGCAACTGTGCCCCACAGGGCTGTACCTCTGCCCTGGAAGTCAGGGAAGTCAGTGGCTGCAGGGTGACCCCCAGAGCCCCTGGTCTACCCACCACCCATGGCCACAACACTGCCAGAAAAGCAGAGAAGCGTGAACTCTGGCTGGATGGGGCGGATGATGTTGAGAGATTCTTTTCACAGGGTGGAAGCCAAGAGCTGAGAGCTGAGGTGTGATGGAATGCAGACAGCTAGGCGTTGACAGACCCACAGGCCATAAGTAATCTCACAGGCATGGCCTTGGCACAGAGCCCATAGGAGCAAGCTCCCGGTACCCCACTTTGCTGTAATCTCTAAGCCACCAACTTCACATGGAATCAATCCTCAAGAGTTTAACATGGCCCCCAATGAGGAAGACTGCAGGTGTATCAGCTGTCACTGGTATAGAGCTTTACAGTGTGGGAGAGCCTGCCCCACATACCTACCACCTGGCCTGCACTGTGGTTCTCAAACTTCAATGCACCCTACAGCCGTTATGAGGTAGGTAGCACTAGCTACACTTTCTTTGTTGTTTGTTTGGGATTTGGGGGTGGGGGGTGGGGGGAGAGAGTATCACTCTGTTGCCCTGATGTCATAGTTCACAGCCACTCCAAACTCCTGGGCTCAAGCAATCCTCTTGTCTCAGCCTCCTGAGTAGCTGGGGCTATAGACTATATCCCCATGCCTGACTAGTTTTTCTACTTTTAGTAGAGACAGGGGTCTCACTCTAGCTCAGGCTGCTCTTGAACTCCTGACCTAAGGCAATCCACCCATCTTGGCTATCCAGGGTGCTAAGATTATAGGCGTGAGCCACTGCACCCAGCCCCAAGCACATTTTGAAACAGCTGGCTCAGGGTCGCACAACAACCCCATGCATTGCTATCGTCCCCATTTTTCTGGTAAATTGGGGCTCAAGTAAGCTAAGGAATATGCTTGAGGTCATAGGTTATAAGGAGCCTCAAGCCTTGCTCAGGATCACTGCCCTGACAGGGATCCAGGAAGGGGTGAGCAGGAGTGTGGGATTAGCCAGGACTCCTGCACATCCGGTTTCCTCTGCCCAGACAGCCCCTGCCTTGCAGACCCATGCCCACCCCAAACGGTTCCCTTTCAGATTCCCTAGCTGCTAGCTCTCCAGGTTTCTGGCCTCCCCAAAACTCTGTTAGTGAAGTGTCCCAGAGGCATGAATTCCTGGGAAGGACACAGGCTGGTGTGTGGACCTGAAGGTCAGGTAGACAGCCACAGGACTTTTCATACAAAGAAAAAGAAAAAAAAAATTTTTTTAAGACAGTCTTATTCCATCTCCCATGGTAGAATGCACTAGTGTCATCATAGCTCACTGCAACCTCAAATTCCAGGGTTCAAGCCATCCTCCTGCCTCAGCCTCCCAAGAGATTGGGACTACAGGAACCCTCCACTATTCCTGGCTAATTTATCTATTTTTAGTAGAGACAGGGTCTTGCTTTTGTTCAGGCTGATCTTGAACTCCTGGCCTCAAGTGATTCTCCTGCCTCGACCTCCCAAAGTGCTGGGATTACAGTTGTGAACCATTACAGGCCCCCAGCCAGGAAATATTTTAAATTATACTTTACAACTGCATTCGTACAAAGATGAATATATTATTACATATTGAAACATCTTTGACTTAAAGGTTTATTCTGGCTTTAAAAGAAAAATATTTTCATAAATCTTTATGGTGGCAGATAAATGGCCCTATAAAGATGTCCATGTCCTGATCCTTAGAATCTGTAACCCGTGTTAAATTATCTGGCAAAGGAGAATAAGGATGCTAATCAAGTGACTTAAAATAAGGAGATTATCTAGGATTATCTGGACTGGCCCGGTGTCATCACAGGGTCTTTAGAAGCAGCAGAAGGAAGCAGGGGAGGGAGCCAGAGATGGCAGCGGGAGAAGGCCTCAGTCCCTTGTTCCTGGCTTTGAAGCAAGGGATGCAAATGGCCTTCAGAAACTGGAAAGGCAAAGGAATAGTTTCTCCCCTAGAATCCCCGGCGCAGGCGACTCACCCCTGTCCACCCGAAATGAAAGGGTCGCAGTCAAGCGCCACGAGGCCTCCAGGGGGCAGCAGAGGCCCGGCCCCGCCCTCCTGGAGGCCCGACTACGCTTGCGCGGCGCCTGCGGCGCCCGGGGACGGGAAGTGGGCGGGGCCGGCCGGAGAGGCTCGCTGGGCGCGGAGCGGCGGGGTGGCAGGTGAGGCTCGCTGGGACCCGGGGGTGAGCAAACCCGGGGCCGGGCTCAGGACGCCGACTGGGCCGGAGCGAGAGTCAGGTGGGGGCGCAAGGCGCACAGGGGTGAAAAGGGGTGAGGACCCGGAAGGGCGGAATAGGGGAGCTGGGGGGGCGAGGAAGCCGAGAAGAGGCTAGGATGGGGGACCCCAAGTGCGCAGGAGTGGAAGGAGGAGGCTTGAGCGCGGGGGCAGCTGCTAGGGGCCAGAGGAGCCCGAGGCCGGGTGGGGGGTTGGGAATTCAGGGGCCCAGAATTGGGGGTCTGTTGGGCACATGGGCGTGTGGCTGAGACGAGGGTCAGGTGGGGACTGAGGGCTGTGAGGCAGAAGGGAGTATTGAGGGATGACGCTCCCCCATTTCCTGACATCCGGCCCTTCTCACCCTATCCCACCTCCCAGGAGCATCTGGGCCAGGCCCACTGCCCTGGTCCCCACCCGACAGCCCATGCACCTTCTGGGCATCACATCTCTGCCTGAATGCCCCCGCCCCATTGCTCCCCATGTATTCAGGTGTCTTAGTTACAGCGAGTGTTCAGGCTGTGGCTGCTCGAGCCAGAGGTGTGTGAGAGAGAGCCTCCGGCTTGCAGGCCTGGCCCCACCACTGCAGCTGCAGGCAAGCCCCTTAACCGTCTGTGCACTGAGAGGCAGGGCCACCTACTGAAGGGATTTGAGCACTGAGCACACTGTGGGGCCCAGTGGCTGGTGGTGGACTCCTCTGAAGCCTAAAGCCTTCCACCCTTCAGGGCTGAGTGACACATGTCCTGATGGTGTTCCCTGGGGCAAGTTCTGTGGCCCCAGCTGTGCATCCACTGTGGGGGATAGAATGTGACACCAGCTGGCACAAAGAGGCCATCTTCAGTCTTATCTGACCTTTATTCTTATTTCTGACCTATGGTCAGAATTGACTCTTTCCCTCCAGCCATTCAGGTAAAAGGGGCCAAGGCACTGGGTTTCTGAAGACCCCTGTTGAGTCCTACTTTGCCCCTTCCTACCTTAGGTGCTCATCTGACTCCCAGAGTCTATTTCTTCATTGCAATGTGGCCTTCTCAGCATAGTTGTGAGAGGTAAACAAGGTGAGTATGCTTTGAAAGCTGTGAACCTCCAGGCAAGTTACATGTGTGGGATTCCTTTGAGAGGTCTCCTGAAGCCAATGAGGTGTCTTTATGACCTGCCTCCCACTGTGCTCTGTGAATGGTGTAACTTTCTCTTGAAAGGTGCCAGGCCTCAGCCCCCCCACTGGTGACCCTTCCCTCTCCCATTACATTTACCACCTGCTATGCACAAAGGGCCAGGGTGGGCTCCATGACCTCGGGGAGCTTACACTATCAAGAAAGTCAGGCCTGTGAAAAAAGACCTGGTGGTAGTACCACAGCTGAACCTGCTTAGTGCCGAGAACTGGGTAAAGGGCTCTGGGTGCAGTAGGGCTCACTTCTGTAATCCCAGCACTCTGGGAGGCCAAGGCAGGAGGATCGTTTGAGCTCAGGAGTTAGAGACCAGCCTGAGCAAGAGTGAGTGAGTAGAGACCCCATCTCTATAAAAAATAGAAAAATTAGCTGGGCATATGGTGGGTGCCTGTAGTTCTAGCTCCTCAGGAGGCTGAGGCAAGGGGATCACTTGAACCCAAGAGTTTGAGGTTGCTGTGAGCTGTGATGCCACAGCACCTTACCCAAGGCAACAGAGTGAAACTCTTGCCTTTAAAAAAAAAGCAAAGGTTAAAGGGATACAGGTTGTGTTCCAGATATTTTACCACGATAAGGAGCTTACATAGGTAGGAAAAGATCTAGAAGGAATTACACCAAACTATACTCAGTGGTTATTTCAAAGAAATAAGCTTCTTCATTGGTAGGAAAAATGTTAACTGAATACGATAATACTGTATAACACTAATGATGCAGTTGCCTTTTACAAGGTATGATTAGATTGCTATTTTTTTCATTACCTGGATTCTGAAGTTATAAGACACAAGTGTTTTGTCTCTACTACCTGGAAAACTGCATTTGCAAAACTATGTATTACTTGAGCCTGTGAGTCAAAACTGGTACACTAGAGGAAAATAAATATTCCGAATTATAAAAATAAAACTTTTTATAAGTCAGGTGTTAGCAAAAGTGCCATAGACATTTGGAAGGCAGCATGCTGGATCCAAAGGTGGCAGGAATTCAGTAGAGCCTGGAAGGATGTAGGAGACCTCAGAGGGCAGTCTGGAAGAGGGGCTGGTGAGCCACAGCATAGCCAGCAGAGGAGCCAGGAGCCTGCACAGTGTTAGCTGTTAGCACAGGGCAAGGAGGGGAGGGTGGTGAGTACAGAAGTGGAAGGAGCCACAAGAGACCTGAAGCTGGACGTTGGCAGTCACTGAGGAGTGAGACAGGGATAGGAAGGGGTCAGAAGGACTCTCTGGGACGTTGGTCCCAGTTAGGGCTCAGATTCCCCAGTGAGAATCCCACCCGGGGACTTTGGGCAAGTGCCTTACCCCTTCCTCTGCAGCCTGCCCTGTAAAGTGGAGACAACAACAGCAGGGTTGTCGGGCAGTTAAAAGAGGAAGCGTGCTCAGAGCAGTGGCGGGTGACAGCTGGCACCACCATTAGTCCCACTTTTGCAGCCGCCTCAGTGAGGAGCACTGGGGAGCAGCCAGCCTCGGGTCACAGTTGGCCAAACCAGTCAAGGCAGGCAGCACTGGAAATTGGGAGCCCAGGGTCCCTCCCTCATCCCCACCCTAGGCCCTTGGTGATGTCTGAAGACTCAGACGTGTGTCCCTGCAGCCCTGAGCCCATCACTGGTGTGCCCAGTCAGCCCCCTGCACTTGGTCCTTTCCCAGCTCCCCCTCCTCCCTGCATCCCCACCTGCCACAGCTTGCCAGCTGCCCACCACAGCTTCCCACAAGAACCCAAACCCCAGCACTGTCCCCTGCCTACGGGGCACTCTGAGCGGCTGCCTGTGCTCCCCCTGGGGTTAGGATCACTCCCACCTGCTCCTTCCTCTTGCTCATATCCATGTGCACACATCAGAGTCAGGACTTTATTGGAAAAAAGGAAGGACAAGGAAGGAAAGCTGTGTCCCAGTTTCTCCCCTGCCTCAATGTAGGTTGGGAGGCAAAAATGAGCCTGCTCGGTCCCCAGCAGGCAGGATGGCTCTGGGCACTCTGCCTTTCTAGCAAAAGCAGGCAGTTGGCACAGACCCTGAGAGCGGACCAGCCTGTCCCTTCTGCAGAGGTGGGCGGAGCCTGCCCACGAGCACTGTCAGCCCCTGGGCTGCTCAGCGTGTGTGGTGGGCGCAGGGCACACGTCAGGGTCATGGCACATCGGGGTCTATAGTACTTCAGTGCAGAGAGGAGGGGCTGCCAACCCCGATGGAGACAGGTTGGAGGAAGGGGCCTCAGATTGGAGGAGAAGCCCCTCAAGGCCAAGAGGTATGGAGGAGCCATCTGCATTCCACAATGTCAGTCCGGGGTTGAATGTGAAGGGTCTTGAATTTTGTACTTGAAAGTGGGGCTTTAGGCCATAGGCATGAGTTTCTCCACCTGGGGCCCTCTCGGCACTCGGGAGTGAGCGTGTCTCCTTTCATTTGGGTCCTGATCATAAATTCACATGAGCACATTTTGCATGGCCTGAGATTTCTGTGCATCCCAATCATTTAGAATTGTGAGGGAGCCAGACAGCATTTCCCAAAGCCAAGGCCCCAGGTGCTGGAGGCAGCTCTGTGGGTCACGTTTCTCCCCCAGGAGGCCCGAGCAGTTCACAGGCAGAGGAGGGGGACTTGGCCTTTGATCTGCTCCAGGGTAGCTAAGCTTAGTATCATCTCCTTGTTTTCTCTTCTGGGCAGTGAGTCTGGCAGGCCCTGCCCCTCCCCAGCCTTCCTTGTCACCCCAGCCTCTGTGCACTTCTCCATCCTACTAAGGGCCCCTCCTGCTCTGCTCACCCGATTTTTCCTTGTTTGTTTGACCTTCTCTATCCTTTTACCTGGTGTCTTTTGTAACCCGGATTGCATTTTGTTTATTTTTTATGAGTGAAGGATTAACAATGAATTTAAGTCTGTCCCCATAACCTTCCATGACAGGCACCCCTATTTATATACTATTTGTATTTTATTTGTATGTACCTACTTAAAATAGTTTTCACCCGCTGTCTCTGAAGGGAGCCCTTCTGTGCCCTTTGCTCCAGACCCTTCACTGAGCACACACGTAACCCCGTGTTGAGACCCTCCCCCCCCCATCCTCTTTCGTGATTTTATCTTGGTGCCTCTTGTTCCAGGTTAGTAATTCTCAGTCAGCAGAGTCCTTTGTGAGCCATGAGTTCCCTTCATCCTTCCCCTTCAGTCCCCTGCTCTGCAGCCACCCTGTTGGCAATGTTTGGAGGCCCAGTCGTGGATAGTCTAAGACTGATGGTTCTGGAAGATTCTCTGTATAGCTTTGCTGGTCCTGCCCTCTCTGTTCAGCCATCCGACTCTGGAAGGCCTTGCACTATGAACTGCCCCCCAAATTCTCCCTCCTAGAACTTGGGGTACTCCTGGGACTCATGTCATTCCGTCACCTTAGAGGAACCCTGTTTTAAATCTCTCCCAGTGAAGAAATTCACAGGCTGCATGTTAGAGGAAGCCCCTGGGGAGGTCCTTGTTGTGGGAAGGGTCAAGGAGGAGGTTGGAGGGCGCAGTCTGAGAAGGCGCAGGACAGAGGAGGGCCAGTTCTAAGCTGCTGCAGAGCTGGTGCCAGCAAGGAGGCGGTGCCCAGGGCACTCGGTGGGCTCAGGTGCATGTGGTAGGAAGGGGGACCTGCAGATGATAGGCCCCTGGGTGGTGGTGGAAGGGAACCACTCTAGGGCTGTTTGGGTCTGAGGGGGCTGTGAGTGAGGGGCACCAGGTTGGGGAGGAAGGGGCCAGGTCTAGCATGCAGAGGTGTGAGTGCAGACAGGTTGAGGCTTCTCAGCTAGGAGAAGACAGGATTTGGAGCCCCTCCCAACTTTCCCCCCAACCCTCAGCTCCCACCCCACCTCCTGGGAGGAGGCCCTGGGGCACCACATGCCTCTTTCAGATGAAAGAGGAACGAGGTGGGCTGGTAACCACCCAAGGGATCAGAATCCCTCGTGGACCCTGTCCCCAATCCTGAGACCACAAGTGAGGGGCTGCTCCTCTCCAAGCTTGACATTCTCATCAGTGAAATGGGGGGGCTCATCCTGGCTCCTGGTGTGTAGGGGCAATGCATGGGGCTGGGCAGCTAGTCAGCCTGCAGCATTCCTAAGGACTTGGGGAGGAAAAGCCCACATCCTCTCCACCCCCTGTGGGGTCAACAGCCTGGGACCTTCCACAGCACCTCTTTCCAGCCAGGGCTTACCAGGCTTAAGCCATTCTAAGCTCATAACTCAACTTGTATTAGCATTAGAGAGCCCTAACCACGCCCCAAAGGGCTGCCTGTCTGTCCCGGGTTGGCCTCTGCTTCCTTCCTGACCACCTCTTGGGCAGCCGGGCAGCCTCTGGGGAGCCCTTCCTGCTTCCCCTCTGATATGTCTCCCAGAAAATCGTGAACCAGCCCCTCCTGTTCACTGGCCCTTCTCTCCCCTCCCCTCTACCACTGCTGCAGCTGGGCAGGTCCCTCCTCCCATCTGGTCACCATGTCCGGGCTTACAGCCCTGGTGACATCACCCCCTCAGCTCAGAGCCCTCCTGGCTGCCAGGGCCCAAGATTAAGTGGAACCTCTTCCCCTGCCTCAGTGCCTGGCCCCAGTGTCCCTGTCTTGGCTGGCTGCAGCCAGCCGGCCACCTCTACCAGGAATACATCTTCTTCTCTGTCCCTTTTCCTCTAAGATGTCCACACAGCTTCTGGGCCTGCTGCCATCTCCTGAGGCAGCATCTCCGGGTGTCCACATGTCCCCACTTGGACCCTTGTCAGCATAGCAGCCAGAGTTGTCACCCCACTAACTTGTGTCCGCTGCACATGCAGCCCAGGGCTTGGAGCAGCAACTGCGTCCACATCACTGCGTACCTGTCGCCCTGTGATTTTGCTGATGGACATCTCTCCCCAGAGTGAAGACTGACGGGAGCCTCTCAGCTGTGAGCCCCTGGGATGCTCTGGGCATGGCCTGTGACACAGAGGATCCCCAGGGCTTCCTGGACGCACTCCTGCAAGACTTCCCAGCCCCACTGAGTCCGGAGAGCTCTGTGCCATGGAAGGCCCCAGGGACGGTGTTCAGCCAGGACGAGGTGGAGGCTGAGCTGGCTGAGCTGGCAATGGGCTTCCTGGGCAGCAGGTAGGCCTGTGCGCCCTCACAGGGGGCAACATGAGGGGTGGGTGTCTGCCCAGTGCAGGCCTCCGCTGCACTGCCACCTGAGCCCCTACATCCCTGTGGTCGTGCCGTCCTGTGGCCTTCCTGGGATGCTGTAACAAAGTACCACATCACCAGTGGTACTTAAAACGGCAGGAATCTCTTCTCTGATGGTTCTGGAAGCCAGAAGTTTGAGATCAAGGTATTGGCAGGGCCCATGGGGAGCATCTGCCCATCTTTTTCTTTTAGCATTTGGTGCCAACTTCCTGGTGTTCTGAGCTTGTAGACCCCTCCTTCCCATCTCCCCCTCGCCTCACATGGTCTCTCTCTGAGCCTCTGCACCTTCAAGGCTCTCCTGACCTGTGTCTGTCACTCCCCCTCGGGGAAGGGCACCAGTCGTACTGGACTGGCCCTGCCACACTATGACCTCATCTGAACCTGGCTACATTTACAAGGCCTCTCATTCCAGATGAAGTCACATTGTGAGCCTCTGGGAATGGGGACGTCAGCGTCTCTTTGGGGCACATTATAATGTGTTACAGGTCCTGATTCTATCCCACGGCGTAGACGAAGGCAGAGGTCAGTGGGTTGAGGCTGGCCCAAGGCCTTGCAATCAAGGCATTGCTACCTAGCCCGGGCACCACTATCTGAGAGGTAGCTGGTGCTGCCCCTGGTGTACAGGAGAGGGAGTGGAGGTGCAGAGAGATGATGCAACCAGCTAGTTAGATTTGGGGGCAGATGAAGAGTAGTTGTGTGCAAGCAGACTGCGTTCAAGGTCCCCTGTTCAGAAGAACCTGGCTGGGAGACGGGCATGGTGGCTTATGTCTGTAGCCCTAGCACTCTGGGAGGCCAAGGCCAGAGGATCCCTTGACCTCAGGAGTTCAAGACCAACCTGAGCAAGAGCAAGACCTGGTCACTACAAAAACAAGAAAAATTAGCTGGGCATTGTGGCGGGCACCCGTAGTCCCAGCTACTCAGGAGGCTGAGGCAAGAGGATCATTTGAGCCCAAGAGTTTGAGGTTGCTGTGAACTATGACACCACAGCACTCTACCCACGTCTTTTTTAAAAAAAAAGAGAGAGACCCTGGCTTGTTCGGGGTCAGGCTGCTCTGTCTGCCTCAGAGGTGGCTCACAGAGGCCAGGGCCCTGGTAAGCTGTGCCTCATCCCTGCATACCTAGTAGTCCCCCTCTGTTCCCAGGGTCCCTAGTCCCAGCATCATCCTTGAGGCATCTGCAGGTCCCCTGAAGCCATGATATGCCCTTGGCCCTGGCTTCCCCCCAACAGCCTCCATCTTCGTGTCCCCTGAGCATGAACTTCCTGTGCCCCTAACAGCAAATCCGCTCCCTCCCTGCCTGCCCTGTGAGGGCCCAGCAGAGGCAGCTCACCCCATGCCATGTAGAAGTGTAAGCATGGGTGGTGTTCTAGCACCATGTCCCCCTAGTCTCCCCCACAGAGCTAAAGGAGGAAACAAAAACCCAGTGACTACCAGGGCACGTGTGAAGTTCATCGTTGCCTTGTTTGAAGAAACATTTTAAAGGCAAGTGGAGCCAGGTATAGTGGCAAGCACTTGTAATCCCAGTCCTTTGGGAGGCTGGGGCAGGAGGATCGCTTGAGCCCAGGAGTTGAAGGCTGCATTGAGCTGGATAACACCAGCTCCAGCCTGGGTGACAGAGTGAGACTCTATCTCCATAAAAATAAATAAATAAAATAAAATTAGGTAAGTGACATAAAGCAAACTGGCCTCTGAGGGCAGAGCAGAGCACCCCATTGGGGGGCCTGGATATGGGAGGTCTTGGGGTTCTGCCTCCCTGAGAGGAGTGGGCAGCACTCCCTGGGGAGCAGGGGATCCGGGAAGGAGATCTGCAGCCGTGGGCCTTCTGTGGAGACGCCCAGCACCACCGTGGGAACTCAGGCACAGTGGGGAGGAACTGGGCACCACCGTGGGAACTCAGGCACGGTGGGGAGGAAGGGTAGGCCCAGGAGGGCCGGTGCACCGTGACCCTTGTGTGGGGAAGCGAGTAGACCCCCTACGGGTGCCAGCCCACACTGGGGACCAGATGGAGAAACTGTCCTGGGGACAATAGAGCTGAGAGGATCACTGGGCCTAAGTGGGGGTCACAGGAGCAGAGGAGGGTCAAGCCACAATGCCAGCCTGCAAGAGGCATGGCCTGGAAAGGGCACGGCCTGAGCCTTCGGTTCCCAGGGAAGGGCAGGAACACAGGGAGGATCCTGGATAGAGGTAACTAGTCAGCAGCAGGTGACTGGCCTGGAGAGGGGCCTGGGCCAAGGTCAGGGGCAGTCCCAGGGGTTTTCATCGGGCAGGGCCTGGGGCCAGTGGGTTTTAGTTATGAGGAAGGGGTGCTGGGACTTGTCTGAGGTGGCTGTGGTGGTTGTGAGTAGGAAGGGTCTGAGGCTGGAGAGGGCACCAGCTCCCCACAGCCTCTTTAGTCCCAGAAACTACCTTAACATTCCACGAATGTGTGATAAAATTGAGTGCTTTAAGGTCTTATGTTTTACAGACACCTTCCTGGATTGATTGATTGATTTTTCTTCTTTTTTTTTTTTTTTTTTTTTTTTTTAGACAGTCTCACTTTGTCGCCCTCAATAGAGTGCTGTGGCATCATAGCTTACAACAACCTCAAACTCTTGGGCTTCAGTCCTAAGTAGCTGGGACTACTGGCGCCTGCCACAACCCCTGGCTGTTTTTAGAGGTCTCGCTCTGGCTCAGGCTGGTCTTCAACCTGTGAGCTCAGGCAGTCTACCCTCCTCAGCCTCCCAGAGTGCAGGATTGCAGGCGTGAGCCACCACGCCCCACCCCTTCTGGGTTTATTTTGCTTTTGTTCTTTTCTAGCATTTTATTTCACATACAGACGTGGTTGTTCGTTTGTGTGGTCATCCTTTGGGGCTTGAACCTCACATGTCTGCACCTCCAGCAGTTCACGCGCACACCTGCACATGCGCACACTCAACGCACACCTGGGTACTCTGTGCCCCATCCCCACAGCCCAGGTTTGGCCTCTGGGGTCTGAAGAGCTCTGAGTTCCCTGGCCCTTGGGCCCCTTTGCAGAGTCTGATCAGCTTCCTTTCTGACTGTCAGGAGTCCGATCACCTGCTCATGCTGGGCTGCTTTGATTTCCCGCCTCCCCTCTTACTGAGGGCAGTCTCCTGTCCTATCTTTAGGGCCTCGGGAGGTGCATTCCTTCCTAACCCTGCTGCGTTTTTATCTCTGCACTAGACTGTAAACTCCTTGTAACCCCCTCAGACAGGCAGGAGCAGCATTTCTGGTTTGTCAGGTACCTGGACCTCGAACACACCTCAGCCTATTCCCTGGAGCATCTTCTGTAGGTGTTTCAGAGCCGCACCCTGCAGGGCCAGAATTAGGGTTGACTTGCGCGGTGCCGTGACTCAGGACTCATGGAGTGCGGGGTGTGTCCACGGCCAGGGCTCTTGAATGAGGCAGCAGCTGTGTCCAGGAAGGGGATGCTGGTGGCCCATGGCCAGGCATTGTCCAAGTCCCCACGGCTGGAAGCCACCTTCCTGCCCCCAGCAGCAGTTGTGGGATGGACAGGAAACTGAAACATGATCTCACCAGGACAGAGGGGAAACAGACGTCCCTTCTGCTGCTGTGAAAAAGGAAAACCCAGCAGTTGGCAGGAAACCCCAGAATAGCAGAGGAGCTCATTCCTCCTGTCTAGGCTGGTTGTTTGTCAAAGGCAGTTCCAGAGACTTCTCCCCTGAGTCACTCTTTCATTTTAAAATATTAGAAACCCCAGTGGATTCGTAAGATCATTGGTAGACTTCTGGACAGTCACTACAGGATGTGACGCATGGGCCCAGGCTGTTGTGGGCTGGTACCCTCCAGTTAAAGCCAGGAGCGTCAGCCCAGCAGAGTCATCCATCGGCCCCCAGGCGTACCCCCACCAATAGGGATAGGCACTCAGGGTAAATGTATGTCAAACAGCTTCCAAGAGGTCCCACTGGATGGAGAAGCAGGCTGTGGGGGTCAGGATGCATCCCAGAGGCTGTAAGGACACCTGGACCCAGAAGGGTCTGCCTGGGTTCCCCACGGGCCCGGTGTCTGAGCCAGATGCAGTGCCTACCTCGAGGGATGGGGCAGGCACGGAAAGGTTCACGGTCACAGAGTTCTGGACAGTCTTCCCCACAGTCGTCCTCGCCCACAGCTGACATCAGTATCTCCATCTCCACTCCTGCCCCTTGGCTCCCTTCTACACGACAAGCTTGCTAAAGGACCCCAGCTCACAGCTGGCGTTTTCTCTGCTCCGTGTGCTTTCAGCCTGCAGTGACCTTCCTCTCCACCCCACCCATGCCACCTCCACTCCTCTGCTCTGCTCTCTGACATTCAGAGCAGCCACCTAAGTCTCACTTCTCAGAACTGTCCCCTGTGGCCCTGGGAAGGCCACCTTTTGGGTCCCCGCTTCTCCAGTAGCTGCCTGACCCCCTTCCCAGGTGGGTGCATTCCCGTGGGCTCCAGCCCCTTGCCTGCTTTGTTCCACACAGGCCACCTGCCCAGGCTCCCCACAGGTCCCTGGAGGCTCACCATGGAATCAGAACCCATCACTATCCCCTGCGCAGCCAGCTCTGTCCCCACTGGGGTAATTACACAATTGTCCCCCCAAGTACATAAACAGGAACATCGATGTTGACCCTGCGCCTCCCTCCAGCCCTTAGTGGGCTTTCCCTGATGCAGTGCTCCTCTGTCCTGTTCTGCCCATCACCACATCCCTGCCCAGCTCCGGCATCCACCTCTCTCCTCTGGACAGTTGTCACCACCTGCCATCAGCGTCACCCTTCAGCCCACCTCTACACCAGGTCAAAGATCTCATTATGCCACATTCCTCTTCAAAACAGACCACAGTCAGTGGCTCCTTGTTGCTCTGGAGCTCGGCTCACCCCAGCCTAGCAGCTCCATTGCCCCAGGGCCCAATGGCCAGAACTGCCCAGGGGCGCTGGGGCCATGCACAGCCCTCCCTGGGCCGGATGTGTACCCACAGGCCCCACCCTGGGGTCAGTTCCTGGGCCACTGTCCACATGACCGCACACCAGGCAGTGTAACAAACAGAAATTTATTATCTCACAGCTCTGGAGCCCTGATGTCTGAGATGCAGGTATTGGCAGGTCCAGCTCCTTCTCGTGGCCATGGACTGTCCTCCTTGGCATTCCTTGGCTTTTGGGCTCACCGAGGGTCTCTGCCTCATGTTCACGTGACATTCTCCCGGTGTGTGTCTGTCTGAATTTCCACTTTTTTATGAGGATACCAGTCACATGTGAGTAGGGCCCCCTACTACAGTGTGACCTCATCGTTACTCATTCTATCTTCTGTGATCCTGTTTCCAAGTAAAAGGTCATTCTGAGGTACAGAGGGCTAGCACTTCAGCACAGGAGCTTCGGGGGAACATAATTCAACTCATAACTCCCAACCCTTGGGGGTCTGCAGCTGGCCTGGGGGATACCTCCCCCCGGACACATGGACCAGGAGCCGTCATCAGCTTGGATATCCGGCAGTTTGCTGAGCTCTGATGCTGAGGACACAGCTCTCACGTCTCTGGGACAGCTCTAGACCCCCACCCCAAGTCGGGCCCTGGTGGGTTGTGCCACTGTCGCCTCAGCACATTGCACGTGGGTCCCATCCCAGCTCCTCGAGGACAGAGGCTACTCTGCTTGTGTGGTCCTGCAGCCTGTGGGCCGATGGTTGTGTTACGGGTACCAGCCCGGCTTTTGCTGGGGAGGCCTCAGCCTTACTTCTCTTTTCTCACCCCTAGGAATGCCCCGCTGCCACTTGCTGCATCCCTGGCCCACACGGCAGTTTCCTGGCTGCTACAAACGGACCTTTCTGAAT
Organism: Loris lydekkerianus; assembly: GCA_963574355.1. Taxonomy (NCBI): domain Eukaryota; kingdom Metazoa; phylum Chordata; class Mammalia; order Primates; family Lorisidae; genus Loris; species Loris lydekkerianus. Next base: position 21,217 of record CAUYPK010111168.1, on the reverse strand, counting down.
TCAGGAAGTTGCCCAGGGAAGAGGAGGAACAGGAGGAGGAGGGGGAGGCTCCTGTGACCCGTGAGTTCTCTTTCCTTTGCAGTGACCCCAGGGCAGCTTAGCAGGTGACACAGGGTGACATTGTTGTGGGGAGCACAATGATGGGGCCACAGAAGGGTGGGTACCAGGCACTGGCTCACGACAGGCAGCAGGATCAAGGTGTCATGAGTGCGTGACACGGCAGCAAGGTGGAGGGTGGCCTTTGGCGCATGAGATGGGATCTGTGGGTGCAGACGCCTCCTGTGCCCTGTCTCACTGAAGTTCCAGAAGAGCCCAGGAAGTGGAACTGCTTGTCCTGTTGGACATGTGAGGAGACCAGAAGCCTCACTCACGGGGCTGCAGCCAGGTTCATAGGTATTGCCATTCCTCCTTGGCTCATTTGCGCCCAGACGGGCTGGGTCCTGTGCAGCAGTTGGCACAACAGTGGGTTCCAGGGACAGCGTCGCAGTGTATCAGGCCCCAGCCTCTGCTGGCAGAGTTGGGACCCTGCTGAGTGAGCCCCAAGAGCAGCCCTGATGGCTGCTTGCCTGCCAGCCTGGGAGTGGGGAGGCATCAGTGAGAGGCCTGCGGGCCCCTCCCACAGAGAATCTCATCCTAGAAAGGCAGGGTTCTTTCTTTGACTTTCTTCCCTTTTAGTAGTAACTCCTATTTATTGTGTTTTGCCAGAGTGTTGGTTCATGTTGGAGCAGAAACACAGGGAGAGTCAGGCTGTGGGGCGGGGGGTGAGAGGAAGCCTTGAGGGTGGGAGCGCCCAGCTGAAAGTCCCCTGACAGGTTGGGCGCCCTCCTCTGCCGTTTCCCTTCTGGCGCTTTGACTCTAAACTCAGAGCTAGCAGCATGTGGTAAAGGGAATGAGGAGTGAAGCTGCTGCCGCCTCTTTCTGGTTCCTTGCCCTTCTCCCTGGCTCCCCGCCTGTGCTCCCCAGGAGCATGGCTTTGCCCTTCCAGCAGGGGGACAGCTATAGCAGTGACAAGCAGTCATTGTTCTCCCAGCAGGCCTCCAGGTGGCGGCAGCTGCTGGCCGGCTCTGGTTCTGTTGCCCCTACGGGAGCCCCTAACGCCACCCGCTGCTTTCTTTGCCGTCTAGTGCCACCTGCTGGTGGGACGGGGAACTGCCATGGCTGGCACTAGTTGGACCTTACGCTGGGGGCTCCCGCACCGCCAGCGCTGTGTGGCCCTGACCACGCCCTACCTTTAACTGGAGCAGGATGCCGTCAAGTCTGCCCTACTAGAGTCTGTTGTCTCGACATGGGCGAGTCTGTGGACACTGGGTCAGAGCCAGGGCAGGGACTGTGAGAGTCACCACCCCCTGGGGCCCAGATATGGCTAAAACTTTTGTGTGCTGCCAGCCTGCCCCTCCTGGGTGACCGTGAGCAGAATGGAACTCCAGGAGCAGCTCCCACAGTTTCCTGCTGGTGTCCAAGCTGCGGTGTGGCCTTGGGGGTCTGTGGTCTGGGTACCCTGCTGCAGCTGCCTGGGAGAGTCAAGTCTTAATAGGTCACTGGAAATGGGAGCAGCCTGATCTGAGGCAGGAGCATGAGCAGCGGTGGCAGCTGCGCCTCCCTGGAGGTCCCGGGCCTGGAAAGCACCAGGATCCTGCCTGTCTGGAGGGAGTAGAGCAGAGCCTGTGGCTTTCCAAGGCAGTTTACTGGGCACAGCCCCCCCCCAGGGGAGAGGTAGAGGAGGCTGGGAGAGGCGGCACCGGGGGGGCTGGCTGCCCAGGATTCGCCATGGTTGGCAGTAGAGCCGCCTCCCCTGACCTGGACCTGCCTGGGTCAGTTCTCAGGCCCCTCACTCTGGCCCTGCCAGGCCTCCGCTTCTTGCCAGATGCTTGAATGGGTCTTGTGCTAGATGTGGTGGCAGCAGCAGCTCTAGACGCCCCCAGTCCCACATCATCTGTGGATTTCCCGCAGACCCATCTACCTGCGCTTCCTGTACACAGACCCTTGGGCTCATGGCTCTTCCTCGGTGCTGCCCCTCCAGGCTCGGCATGCTGTGGGCAGAAGCTCTTCCTTCTGTCACTTCCCCCACGTCCTTCAGGTGTGGCCTGTGCCACCTGGGTTCTGCCTTGTTTTTAGTTGCTTGGCCTTGAGCACCCCGCCAGCGATGAGTCTCCACACACCTGTGCCTGCCATGTGCACCTGCCTGGCAGGAGTCCTGGGAGGGCTTTGTGCACTGAGGGGACTGGTCCCTGAAGACAAAGCACCTGGACATCCTTTGCACCTGGTCCTGGTCATCTTTGTTTCAGAAGCTTTCCCTGTGTAGGATTTGTGTCCATGTGACAAAATGCCCCAAAATGTAGTTAGTGCCTTAAAACAATAGACGTTTGTTCTCCCACAGTTTCCATGGGTCTGGAATTTGGTAGCAGCTTAGCTGGGTGGTTCTGGCCCAGCGTCTCTCACAAGGTTGTGTGTGTGTTTTGCTTTTTTTGTTTTCTGAGACAGGGTCTCACTTTGTCACCCTGGGTAGAGTGCCATGGTGTCATAGCTCACAGCAACCTCAAACTCGTGGGCTCAAGCGACTCTCCTGCCTCAGCCCCCCAAGTAGCTAGGACTACAGGCACTACAGCTGGCTAGTTTTTCTATTTTTAGTAGAGACGGTCCACTTTTGCTCAGGCTGGTCTCAAGCTCCTGCCTCGCCTCCCAGAGCACTGGGATTACAGGCGTGAGCACCACTCCTGCCCCACAAGGTGGTTGTGTTTGCCCAGATGCCAGGTCGCTGGAGGATCCACTTCCATGGTGGTGCAGACACTTGGCCTGGTTCGTTATCCTGTGGGCTCTCCACAGGCCTCTTCAGTGTCCTCACAGTATGACAGCCACCCTCTCTCAGATCAAGTGATTGGGGGGGGGGGGGGGAGAACACACAGGGAGAGGCCTCCGTTCTCCTAACTTCACAGTGTCTGAAGCCTCACATGGTCACTGCCACGTTATTCTGTTCATCAGAAGCAGCTAAGTCCCACACTCAAGAGGAGGGAATTGAGTCCCACCTCTCAGAAGGAGAAGTGTGAAAGAATTTATAGACAGACTTTAAAGCCATCACATGGGGCTGACACTTGCAATGGAAACTTTGGAAAGTATTAAAAAAGTGTACATAAGGAACAAGTCACCCATAGAACCACCACCTGCAGACTCCCACTGCTGACATTCTAGTTCTGTGCTGGGCCTGCCTTTTTTTCCTGAGCCAAGTGGTTTCTCACGTGCTTGTGCTTAAATAGGATGTGCAATCTCTGTTCTGCGGTTTGCACTTACTATCACGATATGAGCATTTTTCATACTTGCAACCTTGATAAAAGGCCTTTTTTGTCTTAACTTTTAGGGTTTTTTTTTAATTAGACTTTTATATTGAGATACTCTAAGTGGCACACATGTTTGTAAAAAATAAGGTGAAGAGAGCCAGGTACATTTTACCCAGTTTTTCCTGGTGATAACATTTTGCAAAATAGAATATCACAACCAGGATCTTAACATAGGCAAAATACAGAACAGTTCCATCTCTGCTCTGCCTCCGTCAGCAGTGACCCCTCATGTTACCCTCTCGTGGTCACCCCTACTCCCACCCCTACCTCCCCAGTCTCTAACCACTGGCAACCACTAATCTCCATTTCTATAATTTAAGTATTTTAAGAAAGCAGGCCGGGTGTAGTGGCTCACACTTGTAATCCTAGTACTTTGGGAGGTCGGGGCAGATGAATCCCTTCAGCCTGAGAGTTCAAGACCAGTCTGAGCCCGCCCGGATCAGTTCTCAGGCCCCTCAGTCTGGCCCTGCCAGGCCTCATCATCTCTACAAAAAAAATTTGTTTTTTTTTGTTTGTTTGTTTTTGAGACAGTGTCACTATGTCACCCACAGTAGAGTGCCTTGGCATCATAGCTCACAGCAACCTCAAACTCTTGGACTTAAGCAATTCTCATGCCTCAGCCTCCCAAGCAGCTGGGGCTACAGGTGCCCGCCACATCGCCCGGCTATTTTTGTTGTTATTATTGTAGTTGTCGTTGTTTAGCTGGCCCAGGCCATGTTCAAACCCTCCAGCCCTGGTGTATGTGGCCGGCTCCCTAATCACTGAGCCTGGGTGCCGAGCCTACAAAAGACCTTTCTAAATTTCTCAGTTCCAGTGGCACACAGCAGTAGTCCTAGCGACTCAGGAGGCTGAGGCAGAAGGATCGCTTAAGCTTGGGAGTTTAAGGTGGCTGTGAACTGTGATGATGCCACTGCACTCCAGCCTATCTGTGACTGTGAACCCCATCTCTTAAAAACACACCACAAAGAATGCATATAAGTGTATAACTTTGGGGGATTGGTTTTTTTCACCCTCATAATTCTCTAGAGATTAAACCAGATTGTAATTCATTCTTTGCTTTGCGAAGTATTCCAAGGTATAGGTGGACCAGTTCGTTTAGCCATTCACACGCTGCAGGGCATCTGGACTGAGTGCAGATGGGGACTGTTGCAGAGGAAGCTGCTGTGAAATGCACAGGGCCGTGTGTGGACGGAGTCTTCACAGTGCCTGGGAATACAGTTACTGGTCACGTGGTAGTTGCGTGTTTAGTTCTGTGAAAATCATTTTTAATGGCAGCTTCTTCATCAAGAGAATAGACCGTAATTTACTTATTCCTCTGTCATTGGATAAAGATTGTTTCTAATTAATGGCCATTTGAAATGGTTCCGTACTTTGTCCGCCAATTATTTTTTTTATTTTCGACTACTCCTCAGAGTGAGTTCCTGTGACTGGAATAGCTCCATCATGGGGGTGGGCGACTTCCAGGGTGAAGTAGCTGTAGCTACTGTACTTCCTGTAGCTGAACCAGACCCTTCTAGTTGTGATGACGGGCTGCCGTGTGCTCAGGATGCAGTGGAGGGGACGGCAGGCAGTACCTGTGCCGACATGTGGGTGGGGATGTCTAGAGAGCTGGGAGACATGGAGGGGGGTAGCCCCCAAAGGCTCAGCTGGCCAGGTGGCCACTTCCCTGACGAGCCCTCCATTGTGTCCTCAGTCCTGGATGCCGAAGGCCTGGCACAGCGTTTCTTTAACCTGCTCTGGGAAGTTACCAGCCAGTGGCAGAAGGAGGTGCCACCTGCTGCCAGGACCCTGCAGCGGCAGTGGCTGGTCTCCATCCACGCCATCCGGAACACTCGCCGCAAGATGGAGGACCGGCACGTGGCCCTCCCTGCCTTCAACCAGCTCTTTGGCTTGTCCGTGAGTGTCCCTAGCAAGGCTCAGGGGCCCTGGGTGCCAAGAAGAGCTGCCTGCCAGAGCCCAAGCCAGAGAAACTCTCATCAGCTGCCGTCAAGAGGGCCTTCCCGGGGGTCTCTGAGAGGCCCCTGTCACCATCCCAGCACCAAATCTACCCCAGATTCACAGGAGCCTTCCCGGGGTATCTGAGAGGCCCCGGTCACCGTCCCAGCACCAAGTCCACCCCAGACCCACAGGAGCCTTCCCGGGGGCGGGGGGTCTGGGAGGCCCCAGTCACCGTCCCAGCACCAAGTCCACCCCAGACTCACAGGATCCTTCCTGGGGGCATCTGGGAGGCCCTGGTGACCGTCCCAGCACCAAGTCCACCCCAGACTCACAGGAGCCTTTCTGGGGGGTCTGGGAGGCCTCGGTCATCATCCCAGCACCAAGTTCACTCCAGACTCAAGATTGCAGATCTCTTCTCTGCCTCTGACACCAAGAGCCACCTGGGGCATCTGCCCCTATTTCATGTTTGTGGCAACATGCAGATGGTGAAACTGAGGCTCCCAGGGGCTGTCCTTTTCCAGATCTCCCCAGTCCCAAGTGCAGGAGCCAGGTCGCCCAGCCTGATGACAGAGACTGTGCTGATCCTTCCAGACCCTTCCTCACTTGGCGTCTGGGTCCCATCCCACACAGGAGTGGCTGGTGCGAGGCCAGCAGGTCCATGACCCCCCCGCCTTTCCCGCCAGGACCCTGTGGACCGTGCCTTCTTTGCTGTGTTTGACGGTCATGGAGGGGTGGACGCAGCACGTTATGCTGCTGTCCACGTGCACGCCAACACTGCCCGCCAGCCGGAGCTGCCCACAAACCCCGCAGGAGCCCTCAGAGAAGCCTTCCGACACACTGACCAGATGTTCCTCAGGAAAGCCAAGCGCGAGGTGAGATCCTGAGAACCAGTGGCCAGGCCTCAATGCAGTGTGGAGGCCAGCAGAGACCCAGCCTCTGCAGGGGGAAGAAACACCCAACACCCCAAGTGGGATTTGGCATCAGAAGGTCCTCACTAGACGCTGCAGGTGATCACATAACTACATCCTTAAGGTGCAGGAGGGGCTCACTTCTCATTTGAATGGTTGTAGCATAGAGCCTGCCCTGACCCAGCATACTGGGCCCCTCAGCCACATGGGTTTGCCCCACTACAGAGGGTCTCCAGGCTGCGTTGGGGAGGACAGCCTGGTTTTTTTTGTTTGTTTGTTTGTTTTTTGAGACAAAGTCTTACTTTGTCGCCCTGGTGGAGTGCTGTGGTGTCTTAGCTCATAGCAACCTCAAACTCCTGGGCTCAGGCAATTCTCTTGCCTCAGCCTCTGGAGTAGCTGGGACTACAGGCTCCCACCACAACACCCAGCTATTTTTTTCTTTTTTAGAGGTGAGGTCTTGCTCTGGCTCAGACTGGTCTCAAACTCTTGAGCTCAGGCAATCCATCCACCTTGGCCTCCCAGAGTGCTGGGATTATGGGCGTGAGCCGCTGCACCAGGCCAGGACAACCTGTTTTAAAATGTTCCCAGGATTTTTTTTTAACCGGGTATGGCAATGTGACAGACACAGAGCCCAGTGCCTTGAAAGAAGAGTTTCTTACTTACAGTTGCCAAGAAGAGAGGCACGTCATGCCCTGCCACACAGGGAAGCACCAGGGTCAGGCAGGAAGGCGGGGAGAGAGGGAAGCTCCTCTGGCGCCGTCTCTGTGGTCTCCCAGGCATCCTGGGAGGGCAGTTTCTGCAGGGTCACCAAGGCCACAAGGATGTCAAACCATGATAAAATATAGGAACTGAAAACACGATCAGTACACCACCCACCTTCCACCTGCTCTTCCCGGCAGGGTCTCAGCAGGCCCCGGTGTCTTCTGGGAACTTTGTTTTTCCTCTGGAGTTACAGCCACATGTAGAGATGAGGTCTTTGTCTCTGAAAAAAGGAAGAACACAAACACAGCAGCCCCCTTCTGTGAACTTGCCCTCTGAACCTACCTGCAGAGTCTCACTAGGTCTCCCTGGCAGCCCCATGAGAGGGATACTAAGATCCATTTTAGACATTGGGAAGCTGAGGCTCCAGTTGCTTGAAAGACCTGCCCTGGTGGGGAGACGCCAAGGGAAATGTGCACCATCGTGACAGCGCCCTGAGCAGACCTTGACGTGCATCTCACCTGGAAACCAGGCCATTTGGGTAGCTGTGCAGGGAGCCAGGGAAAGGTTGACACCCAGGAGGTGACGGGGCTGCCTCTCAGAGTAGGGAAGCCTTCTCTGAAGGTGTTTGCGCTAGAGTGTTACTGTATTTAGCCATGTGTAACACGTAGCTTTTGCCTGGATTTTGGGAGAGAAATAAGGATTCAGATTACACGTGGGTGGTCGTGTGGGGGCCTCTAGGGCCACCCATTTCACCTCGGCCTGCTGGGCCACAGGCTTCCAGTTTGGATTACCTGGGATCTGGTGGGAGTGAGCCAGAGAGTCGTCCCCTGAGCACCACCATCAGGGGAGGGGCAGTAATGGGGCTAGTGAGGTGGGTCAGCACAGAGGGGACCGGGAGACCCATCTAGGCCCTGGGGACCCGTCTGGCTGCCTGCAGGCAGAGCAGCCTCAGAAGCTTCTGCCCACCAGCCACATGCACACGTGGCTACTTCAGCCTCAGCCTCTGATGTCCCAGGAGAAGGGGAAAGAGGCAGCCTTCACGGAGTGAAGAGTTGCAAGAAGGCAGTGAGATCTGCGTGTTTACCAGGGGAGCATTAGTCCTCCCCAGATATGTCTCCCCCGCCCCAGAGACGGCCACTCCTCAAGGGGCATTTTCTTGAAACTTTGGGCCAAAACAGGTGCGTATTATACACGGGAGTGCGTTAGAAATGGCAAGATACGGTATTTTCTTTAAACAGCTTTACTGAGGAGTCATTGACATATAATAAACTGTATATTTAAAGTATGTAATTTGGTAAGTTTGGGATTATACAGTATATGGAATCCCTCACCGCAGCAAAGGACACGTTCCTCACCCCCAGAAGCTTCATGCTGCCCTTGGTCTTCCCGGCCACTCCCCAGACAGCTGCCCCTCTGCTTTCTGACACTGCAGATGGGTTTGCATTTTCCAGAGTCTGGTCAGAGCAGGATGGTGCAGGCCATGCTCCCCATTCACACAGTGTGGCACCAACATTCTCCCGGCCAGCCATCAGGCCTCAGCGGCCAGTGCCCTTTTTGCTGAGGTTGAGTCTGAACGGCACATACCTGCAGTGAGGGCGCCTGACCCTCCTCACCGTGTGGGCCTCTCTCTCCACAGCGGCTGCAGAGTGGCACCACGGGGGTGTGTGTGCTTATCGTGGGAACAACCCTACACGTCGCCTGGCTAGGGGACTCCCAGGTTGTCCTGGTGCAGCAGGGACAGGTGGTGAAGCTGATGGAGCCACACAGGCCAGAGCGGCAGGTAAGGGGCTCGCTCCCTGCCTCCTCTCTGGGGAGTTCCCAGGCCCAGTCGTGCCTGGCCCACGTGGGGAACCCCAGTCTGGGCACCTGGGGGAGCGCTGATCCTAGCACCATCCAGAGGGGGGCTGCCCTGCCTACACGAGCAGCCAGGGGTCTCAGTGAGCCCTTCCTGAGAGCTGGGTGAGTCCTCGTCCCCAACAGCATCCCAGGGAGTGGGATCATCCTGACCCAGTGCAGAGTCCATCATACAGAGGCAGGGAGCAGCCGACCATGGGTGTGGGTGAGGAGAGTCCCAGGAGGAGGCGACATGGACGGGGCTGGAAAGGGTCAGGCTTGGGGCTGTGCTGCCACCCTGGGACTCTGTGGTCACTTGCCTGCCTTGTCCTCCCTGAACATGAGGAGGACACAGGCCACAGTTCACAAAATGTCCAGTCTGCCTGTCTCCTGAGGTCAGTGTTTGGACGTCCAGGAGTGCCTATATGCCCTGCCGAGCCCTGCTTTCTCACTGGTGCTGTTTTCACTTCACTGTGCCCTTGGGAGGGGCAGTTCCACATCAGCCTTCTCAGGGCCATGCTGCATTCCAGTCGTCATCCTGTCCCTTGTGGGTGGACACTGACAGCTTTTTAGTCAGTGCTGAAGACAGTGCAGCAGCTCAGAACTTTGTACAGGAGGTTGTTCAGGGTCAAGCATTTCTGAAGGACAAGTGAGATGGCTGGTGGAGAGACACACAGTTTGGGTGGCTTAGCTGCCTTCCTCACAGTGCCAGCCTGTGCTGGTGCAGTGCACCAAAGGGGTCCCTTCCCCAGGGTCGCGGGGGCAGGAGCCTTGGGAGAGGAGGAAGACGCAGTGCAGGACCAGGTTAGAAGGTGGGCTGGTGTCAGGTGGGTCTGCTTCAGCACCAGCCCTCTGGGACCTGGAGCCAGGCAGCCTGCAAAGAGGGGTGGACCCGCTCTGCCAGCACAGGCCCTGGGCTCATGGTTGGGGTGGGGATCATGGCTCTGTGGCCCTAGTGTCTTCCCACTCTCTGACTTAGCCCTCTCCCTACAGCCATCACCTGTGGGGGACCAAGGCTTTAGGAAGGAAGGATCCAAGCTCTGGAAAGCCCAAGCCCCTGGCTGCAAGGGGAGACCTCACTCTAAGCAGGGGTGTGGCGGGTGGGTCTGCTTTCCTCTGTTGCTGCCCCTCCCTTTGGGCAAGGGTGGAAGGGTGTGGGCTGTGTACCCCCTTCAAGGGGCCCCCAGGGAGCAGCTGGCAGTTCATCCTCCATCACCCGCCCACTCTCCCCACCTTGCAGGCATTGAGGGTTTGGAGTGGGCTGGAGCGTGTGGGAGACAGAAGCGGAGAAAGGCTCACGATTCCAACTGCATCCTCCCACGCTGTGGGCTGGGCTGCCCTTGCACTCACAGCCCCTCCCAGAGGAAGCCTCTAAGGGGCGGGGCCGCACCCATCGGCAGCACCTCACTGGTCTGCAGGAGTCTTTGTGCGTGCGTGTGTGCGTGTGTGTGTGTGTGTGTGTGTGTGTGTGTGTGTGTGTGTGTGAATGTGAGTGAACACGCATGGGTCTGTCACCCACCTCTCTCCCCACCTTCTATCCTGACCTCTGTTCTGCCCCCTTCTCTCCTTCCTCCTCCCTGGTCCCTTTGACTTTCTTTCTCCCCTGCTCAGAGCATGGGGATTGGTTGGGGGATGGGGGGATCTTAGACCCATAGGAGACATCCAGGCACCCTGGTCCTGCCTCCTCTGTGGTTTAAAAGCTCCCAGCTCAGCTTGACAGGTGACAGCTTCTATTTGGCCACCAGCTGTGGGTCCAGTCACCACACAAGCACATACAGCAGACACTCTCTCAGGAAGACCTGGTCCTTAGTGCTAGCATCTGGAGGGAGGGCTCTGTTCCCCCAGGCCCCCAGAAGTGGTGTGCATCTGCCCTGGGAGTGCACCTTGCTGACAGCCCAGTCTGTCCAGTGGTCAGTATTCCCTGGGACATTAGAGTCTTCACATCAGCGGGTACCACATCCCAGGGCCTAGGAGGGCAGAAGCTGCTGTCACCCTGAGTGTCCGTGGGTCAGGGAGTTGACCTGAATGTGATGTGGATCAGGGCCTCCCTCCCTTGACTGGCAGGGTACACTCCATCAGCCTTGGGCAACAGGCTTGTGTCTCAGAAGCCTCCCCTTCCTGGGACCTGATAGTACCAGTGGCTGGATTGGTCCTATCCACTGGTAGGTGGTTAGGCGTGGAGCAGCGTGATGGAGACAGTGCCTGGGGCTGAGCTTGAGCTTAGGAGGACAAGAACTGAGCAGGCACAACGCCATCAGGGGTCTCAGGCTGCATCTTGTCCCAGCAGCTTTTCAGGATAGAGACAGTGTTTCCCAGTTAAAGACAGGGAAGCCGGGGGCCCATCATCTGTGTCTGGGGCCTGTGTCGTCACTCGGCAGCCTCTTAGCCATTCCGTATCTGAAGGACATTCAGGCTATCTATAATTTCTCGCTGTTTTTGATGACTCCCACTTCCCTGGCTCTGTTCAAGTGCTGCGGCTTTGAGCACCCACTTAGAAAGCAGCTCGGCCTCTGCTCACACAGACCCCAGCTCTGCTGTCTCCCTGCAGGACGAGAAGGAGCGTATCGAAGCCCTGGGTGGCTTTGTGTCTCACATGGACTGCTGGAGAGTCAATGGGACCCTGGCCGTCTCCAGAGCCATTGGTGAGGGCCGAGGAGGTGGGCTCAGGCGGGGAGAGGGCGGCCTCTGGACTGTGCTGCCCCGTCCACAGTTCAGGACGGCAGTGTGAGGTGCCAAGAAGAATCTGCCCTGTGTCGGGGTGACGTCATCAGCCATCCTCGGCCACAAACACCCGAGAGTCTTTCTTTCCATACTTAATTACAGCTTAGGTCATACTGTGTATTATAAAGCAGCTCCCCCAAAGTCTAGTAGGAAGCCCTTCCTAACTATCCTCTGTGCTAGAGGATAGTTCCTTAAATGAGGTTTATCTTTATTGCCTCTACATTTGTGCTGGTGGTTCTTTTTTTTTTTTTTTTTTGGTCTTCTGTTAAAATAAGAATAGTAGCCTCCCCACACACACACAACCCCAAGCCCCAATTTTCTCAGTATCCAGCTACTGCCAGGTCTCAGCCTGGAGACCTGGTGACAACGTCTGCCTCTCTGCTAGTATTGAGAAGTCTTTCACTCCCCACCCACATGCCTGGGACTTGTCATCTGTCCTTCTGACCACCTCCCCCCTGAACTGAGAGGTTCTGTCTTCAGCAGGTGTGGCTCCTCCTCTACAGCCCCTCTTCACGCTACTCCTGTCCCTGGTTGTCTGGGATACACCAGGGTGGCTGGAGGAGAGGCGTGGAGAGCCCACTAGCTGCAGTCAGGGGTCCTGGGCAGTTCGCATAAGGGAGTGACCGACCCCAAGAGAACAGGCTGGTCCGTATCCCCACAGGGGTGACCTGGGTGGAATCGGCTGACCCTGTGGTCCTCTGACTGAGGCTCTTCTCTCCATGCCCAGGGGACGTCTTCCAGAAGCCCTACGTGTCTGGGGAGGCAGACGTGGCGTCCCGGGAGCTGGCAGGCTCTGAGGACTACCTGCTGCTCGCCTGCGACGGCTTCTTCGACGTTGTCCCTCTCCAGGAAGTTGTGGGCCTCGTCCAGGGCCACCTGGTGAGGCAGCAGGGCAGTGGCCTCCACGTTGCCGCGGAGCTGGTGACTGAGGCCCGGGAGCGGGGCTCCCACGACAACATCACAGTCATGGTGGTCTTCCTCAGAGACCCCCGAGAGCTGCTGGAGGGCGGGGGCCGAAGGGCAGGGGACTCGCAGGCAGACAGGAGGAGCTGTGACTTGCCCTCTGGCCTCTCGGAGCCTGAGACCCACCCTCCACAGAGAGGCTAGGTGGTCCAGGCCCTGCCCAGCCCCTCCTCCTGCCCTGGCGACTCCCCTCCTCAGGGTCCTCGGGGCGGTGGCCGGCACTGGGCAGGGGTGGGCCCCACACAGTGCTTTCCGCAGCAACCAGGAGCTGCTCGAGGTGCTAGCCGCTGCCCACTCGGTGGCTGCGGAACTGCACTGGCAGAAGGAAGCTAAGGGAGACCTCACCAAAGAGAGGGTGGCCCGGGAGCGGCCTGGCTCCTGCTCCTGGTCCCACTGGGCCAGGGGTGGGACCAGAAGACATAGTCACCCGTGGGAGCCAAACCAAAGACACTGGCGTGTGGTGGAGTGACACAGTCCTACAGGGGTGGAACCTTTGGGCAGACCCAGAAGCCACAGGGGTTGGGCCCAGGGCTCTCATCCTGGTGGCCTCACTGGCTTCCCCATGGGGAGAGGCAGCCCTGTGGAGAAGAGAGTGGGGAGCACCAGGGGTCCGGTCCACAGTGGCCGCCCCCACCGCACGGGCCAGGCTGTCTCTGGGAAAAGAAGCTCAGAAGGACGCACACCTGTCTTTGGTGTGTTTGGGTTTTTTTCCAGGGAAAAGTCTAATTCAGAAGCAGTGTTTCAGGTTTTATCAGTGCCAAGGTGACCCGTTGTGTCATATAATTTAAGCAGAGCTTAGTGTTTATTTTATTCCTTAGAAAACTTAAGTATTTACTTTTTTTTATAACTATTTTTCGAGAAAACTTTTTTTGCAGTATTATTGAATTTATTTTCAAAATCAGGATTGGAATAGGAACTTTTCCAGGTGGTGTTACTAAGCCATTCAAGTGCCTTAAACAGCTTTAGAACCAAGCTAGAACTGCTGTGCCCGTGATAGATTCTGATAGACGTGTTCAAGTTTTTACAAAAGCAGGATTTGTTTTCTTGGGCAAGCATGATTTTGGCTGGAATCTTTGTGGAAGAGTCCTTTCTGCCTCTTGGTGATTCGGAATGCCCCAGGAGCTTCCCTGAGGGAGCTGTGGCTGCTTCAGGGCAGTGCCTGGGCCTGACTGCAGGACTCCAGGCAACCAGGGTGACCGTTACCACCCACCTCCACACCCACCCCCTTGGCCCGGGCTGGAGCCCAGGCAGTCTCTGGCTGAAGCCCAGGCAGCAGGACCTTGCTGATATTTGACTGGAAGGCCCTGAATGTCTTGTGACTTTATAATCATGCTGGTCTCATGGGGAAAGACAATTAAGAGGCTATGGCCCCGAGGCAGCCTGTAAGTGTCTGGCTTTTGTCTAGAAGCAGTGGGGGTGCTGCTGGGAGTCCAGTGGCATAGGCCACAGCCCCTGGCAGCCTCCCCTGCCTTGCTCTGCCTTGTGACCAGAACAGCCATGGGAGAGCTCCCCATTCTTGACACCCCCTGGAGAGGTTGGGCTCCCAAGTGACCACACTTGGGTGTTTTGGGGAGCTCACATAGCATGTGCAGAGCCCAGAGTAACAGGGCTGGACGAGGGTGCCAGGCAGAAGACAGGGCCATGGGTCAGCAGGCTCAAGAGGCCCCCAGAGAACAGCCTCAGGAGGGCTGAGCCTCAGCCAGGGCTGCTTCAGGCAATGGCCAGTGGGTCCAGGCAGGGTCATAGGTGACTCAGCCAGGGCTTCTGGGGGAGGGGTAAAAAGGGGGAAGGAGCTTGACCCCTGCACTGGTTTTCACCCTTCCTAATGTGTGACCCTTTAATACAGTTGTAAGGGGTCGCGGCCCACAGGTTGAGAACCACTGCTGTAGGTGTTCAGAGCCTACCTGCAGACAGTGGGGCCTCAGGAAGGAGTGTCTTAGCCCTGCTCTCAGCTTTACAGAGGGACAGGAGCCCACCCCACCTATAGCAAGTCCAGCAGAGGAACCAGCCTCTCTGGGGCCTGTCACCTGCACGCCCAGCCTTCCCCTCATTTCCCCCAGCGTGAAGGACTTGAGACCATGCAGTCAGTGCCGGGCCCAAGGTTTGATAAAAAGCATCTTAAACATAGTTACTGTCATTCAGAGAAGGAGCAGTTGGCCACCAGCAAGGACCAGGTATTGCTCAGCTTAACTCGAAGGCCCGCTGCCTCCGGGGGGCCTCAGCACAGAACTGCCAGTTCGTCTTGCCCGTGGGAGGGAGGGAGGGAGCTGTGGGTTTCAGTTTTTCTTTTCTTTACTCATCTTACTCTGTCCATGGCTGCCAAGAGTGGAGCTTCGCCCTGCGGAGGTCTGGGTCACATTGGGTGGTGTGAGTCATGCCCTGGCCGGGGGCTCCCCCAGGAAGTCTCCCTAAGCTTATACAAGCGCCGCCTCCGACCCTTGAGCTCCACTATGACGGGGATGGCCAAGCCCCTGCCTGGCAGAGGTCTGGTAGCCCCCACCCCGTGCAGGGGCTGTCCTTGTGCCAGCACTTAGGCACAGAGAAGGGCTCCTCCGTCTAGACTGGAGCTGGGCTGGGAGTCAGCATCAGCAGACGTCTTCTCATTTTATGGCCGTGGTCCCATGAGGACCCCTAACCAGGGACACTCGCTGTACTGGAAATCCCTTTCTCAAGCCCCAGCTTTGCCACTTGCTTACTATGAGTTTAGAAGTCATTACACCTCTCCGGCCTTGGTTTCCCTTTTGTGAGGCACGGGTTGTACTGAACCTGCCGGTGCTGCTTCAGGTGAGCGTGGAGCGTCCTGGGAGATGCTCCGGAGCTGAAGGCCCTTCCCAACCCCCAGCGGGGAGGGGTGATTAAGTATTATTAGTGTCTATTCTTAAAATTAAGTGGGTTGGAAAAGAATTGAGCCACAGATGCCAGCGCCTTATATAGAATACAAAAGCTGGAGAGACGAGCCTTGCCTGGCTTTTACAGGTACTGCAGGCTGGTGGGGGCGGATGGTACTCTGTACTTATCTAGTCAGAGTCCCAGAGGCAGCTCCAGCCTCAGAATAGGAAATGGGTTTGTTTTAGGGGGCAAGGGACATGGTATGACATCAGGGTCCCAGGACCCATGGGAGAAGCACAGGCTCTCCTGCCCACTGCAGGCCCCGGCTACCTCAGCAGTGTCCCAGGGCTGGAAGGACAGCCCTGGCCTTTCCCAAGCCCAGCCCCGTCCCAGCTAAACAGAAGCCTAGTGGGCCTGTGTGAAGGAAGCTGTGTTTTGCCTGATTCTCCCTCTGCAGCCCTGGAGTCCTGTACTTCTTTCCAGGGCACCACAGCCTTGCCAGACGCACCGCACTGGCCTTGCCAAAGGTTTGTCTGCACAGCTCAGTGCATCTCCTGGGAGCTGTGTTCTGAAACAGGATGACTGTTTCCCCTGCTCTTAGGAACAAGTCTCAAATGTAGGGTCCAGCAGGATGTTCTCCTGGGGCCCACTGTGCAGAAGTGCCAATAAACCATGAGTTCTGAGTTTCTGTCTGCTGAGTCCTGCTTGCTTTTCTCACCGTCTGGCCCCCTCGGATGTGCAGGGTGTATTTGGAAGCTGCTGATAGGTTGGGGGCTAACTACACATCTCCCAAAGTGAGCAGATGAATTCCGTGGAGAGTTCTGCCAGCCAGTCCCCTGGGTCTAGCCAGGGTCTAGCCAGGCTGGTTTTCATCCCTGAGGCCCTGAGCCCACCCCCACTAGCAGCAGGAGGGTAATGGGAGCAGGATCAGGCCTCTGGGACCTCAAGAACCTGCAGACACAGGAGCACCTGGAGGCCTCTTACTTCAGCCAGGAGCCTGGACTGCCCCAGGCACTTCCCTGCAGAGACTGGAGCCTCAGCTAGCATTCATGCCTTCCCAATACTTCTGAGACATTCCAGCTAGGAAGCACTAGGGGTTTTATTTCTCCCCACTCCTGTCACCCCTGCTGACCCCATACTCAGCCTGCCTGGCACTCTTCCCTCCCAAGAAAAATAGAACAGGTAGCCAGGTATGGGGTGTGGGGGAGCTGTAGTCCCAGCTACTTGGAAGGTGGAGACAGGAGGATCACTTGAGCTTGGGGGTTAGAGGCTGCAGTGAGCTGTGATCCCACCACCACACCCCAGCCTAGGTGACAGAGCAAAGACTGTGTCTCTTAAAAAGTCAAATGCTTTTACCAAAACACTGAAGGCCGTCAGCCAGCAGCAGAGGTGAGGTGACACCTCAGTCAGGGTAGACTGGCAATGGCAACGGCTGCAGAGTGCGGACCCCTGTAACAGTGACCCACTGAGGTGTGGCCTGGTGAGCAGGCACACTATTGCTGGTGACTGGGGCTGCAAAGCTGCCTGGACAGGCATCAGGAACCAGCCTCAGGACCACTGCATCCAGTAGAGTTTAAGGGAAGCCTTTGCAGGACCCACCTGCCTGCCTCACTGCACCATACCTGTGACCCCAACTGTGATCTCCAGCCCAGACCTACGAGGCCTCGTTCACTCCAAGGTCAGCTGGGGTGAATTCCTTGGCCCCCGCACTGTGACTGGTTCTTAGCAGCCAGGACATGCAGGAGGGCTGGCTCCCCAGGCCCTGGTGCAGAGCACATGCCCAGTGCACCTGAAACTGCCCTTTGAGCCCCACTTTGTGTCTTCTCAAAGCCCTCAGCTGTCTGCACCCTGTCATTTCAAGTCCAGATGGCTCAGAAGCAGCCAGTCAGAGGACTCAGCTATCCAGTGCGTTAGTGCTGTAGTCCTCAACCCCAGTGCTGGTCAGCTGGTCAGCAGCCAGTTAGGAACCGAGCCTCACAGTAGGAGGTGAGCAGTGGGGAGCGAGCCAGGGAGCCAGCAAAGCCTCATCTGTTTCTACAGCCGCTCCCCAGCACTGGCGCTGTCACCCGAGCTCCACCACCTGCCAGCACTGGCTTCTCACAGGAGCAATAACCTCACTGTAAACCACACACGGGAGGGGGCCCCTCGGGGACAGTCAACTGCACAATGCATCCCGAAACCATCCACCCCCTTCCCTCAGTCTGTGGAAAATTGTCTTCCATGAAACTCGTGCCTGGTGCCAAAAAGGTTGGAGACCACTGCTTTAGTTGACATCAGCCAGGTGTTTGTCACATTGTTCCAGGCACTGGGACAAGGGAGCCGCCAGCCGGCTACCACGTCACCAAGGTGGGACTCGTTATAACTCACAGGTGCGGTGCTCCTGGGCCCAGCTGCCCCTCTGGTCTTGCATGCCTCTAGCTCCTCAAAACTCCCGTTTTGGCCTTTGGTTCCTTTTTCACATCAAGACTGGAGAGAGTAAATGAGCTTGGGCCACGAGGTGAGGCAGAAAGTGTTAAAAACACCTCTGTACAGCCCCCAAACACAGCCCTGAACATCTCCCCAAATGGTGGCCAACTTGGGTCAGCTGGCCCTAGACTGCCTGAAGCTGCGTTTTCCCACTCGTCCCTCTGGCTCCTGGCCCCTCTCTCTACCTACTTTCTTCTAGCCCCCTTCCAGCCACCCCAAGAGCTCTCGGGGTCCCTCTGCCAGTGCTGGCTGCCTAAGACTATGCGTGCCCTCTGACCCTCTAGGACCAGGTGCCAGGAAGGCAAAGTCATGTGCCAGCCCCCCACAGAAGGGGCACCCTCAGAAAAGCCAGATACCCAGCAGGGATGCCCAGACTTGGGATCCCTACTGGGCCCTACCCCACCTACTCACCGCTGATTCCCCTCCCCGCCCCAGGCTGTTCTGACTGTTCCCTAATGAATCATGTATGCGTCTGAGTCTCAGCTCCACAGTTAGATAGATGGTGGCTCCATGCTCTCCCCACTTCCCCCATTTTTCAGAGAGCTTGGAGCCTGGAGATCACCCACTGGGTGGGATGGGATGGGCCTGAAGGGCAGAGGATGCCCCAGGCAGGTCGGGGTTGGATGTGGTTTACCCATGGAACGAGGCTGTCTTGATGGCCCGTGAGTGGGATGGAAGGGACTTGAGCTGGACCATCGGGGGTTGGAGAGGGGAGGACAAACCTCTAGCTAAGTCCAGCACAGACAGCTGAGGCCGCGAGTCTGCCTGGGGAAGGGGTGGGGAGCAGAGTTGGGGGCACCACCAACGGAGGCTTCAGTATAAAGGCAGGCTCCCAGGCCAGACTGTCCCGAAGCAGAGCCAGAAAACAGAAGCAGGAATCTGGGCTAAAAGTGGCACCTGTCAGGACATCCCAGGGTCCCCACCTCCCCTATGGTCCTTCAGGCCCTTCCATTCTTGGCTGACTCATGTGAGGCAGTTGGGTTCTGAACCGTCCAGGACAGGGCCTCAGCTAGGGCCCTTGGCACACGAAGTTGTCTTGGGTCTGCTTCCTGGGACTTCCACTGACAGGATTCTGGACATCTGGGCCTCCCAAGGACTAGGCGCAGCCCCCACCTGGGAGTCAGCCCTGAGGATTTGTCCAACCCACACAGAGGGTCCTGGACGGTTGTCAGCTCAGGGAGCAGCACAGGGGCCCATGGTGTCCCTGTAACGCCTCCCCAGCAAGCCTCTCCTTGGACACTATCCCAGCCAGTCATCCTGTCCTTGAGCAGGAGACCTCTTCCTCACTCACCCTCAAGGCCCACCTGGCTCAAAGCACACATCCCGGGCCCTGCTCCCTGCCTTCCCCAGACCTTATCTGCAAAGAGAGATCCACTTCTAGTAAGGGTTGTGGGGTCTTGGTGGCCTCTGGCCACACTCACTTTTGCAAGTGCCACGGGCAGCACAGCACAACCTGGTTATTTCGAAGCATCAGACAATCACAGTCACATGGACATTTCTAATTGGAATATGAAATGACTATAGAGATTTGACAGTTTCTGGCCGGGGCTGGGTTTGAACCCGCCACCTCTGGCATATGGGGCTGGCACCCTACCCCTTTGAGCCACAGGCGCCGCCCTGACTATAGAGGTTTTAAAGACTATAAAGAATCATGAAATTGTGCCCCACCTTTCCTAAATTACAGAAGTCATCCAATAACACGACACGACTTGGAAAAGAGAGGAGAAAAACAAGATGTGATTTCAAGCATAGAACAAACTCATCAAGCAAGTGTTAGAAAATGCAGTTTAAAAGCAAACCCTCTTGAAACGGAAGGCGCCTTTGTGCCCAGAGAGTCTAGAACAACACAGAGAAGTGCCTGTGGCTCAAAGGAGTAGGGCGCCAGCCCCATATGCCAGAGGTGGTGGGTTCAAACCCAGCCCTGGCCAAAAACTGCAAAAAAGAAAAAAGAAAAAAAGAAAAAGATTGAGTGTGGGAGCTGTCCCAGGGTCAGAGCTGCGTGCACAGATTTCATTGACAAGAACTGGCTAGAATTTGGTGCATTTAATGTCCTCCCTAGACAAGAACTGGCTAGAATTTGGTGCATTTAATGTCCTCCCTAGACAATAACTTGACCATTTGCACCATCGTGTTTTCCCCGTGAATTAAGAAGCCTCACTTTACCAAGCTGTTTCTCAGGAGCTGCCACTGACGTCCAGGAGGGCTGGGTCTCATGGGGAGCAGTGGGCTCATTTCAGGAGCCCACAAGCCGCCAGCTATTGCCCCTCTGTGGCCTCAGGCTCAGCCAAGGGGAGATCCACACTACACAGAGCCCACCCGTGAGTCACTCCATCCCTGCTCCCAACAGTCTTCAAGCCCGGCAGGTACTTCCATTTATTTTAGAGATGAGGTCTTGCTCTGTTGCTCAGGCTAGAGTGCCTGGTACCTGACCAAGTTCTTCTATTTTTAAAATAAGAATTATTGGCTGTGCTTGGGAGCTCTTACCTGTAGTCCCAGCACTTGGAGAGGCTGAGGCAGAAGGATCACTTGAGCCTAGGAGTTCAAGGTCATGGGATAGTGAGTGATGATGGTGCCACTGCACTCCAGCCTGGGTGAAGGAGCAAGACTCCATCTTTAAAAAAAAAAAAAAAAAAAGAATGAAGTCTTTGACATCAATACCTAGACAATCGACATCATTGATTAGCTCTAAAGCCTAACAGTGAGCCAGCCTCGCCAGGTGCCCATAATACCGAAGCCCCTTCAAGACTCCATACTAGGGTGTCCCTAGCCCTCACCCCACCACCGGTATCCTAAATGTTTAAAATCAACTTTCCACAGCATTTCTTTACAGATTTCCCACTACGCGTATGTCGCTACACACTGCTATTTAGTTTTGCTTGTCTTTTATCTTCCTGAAAATGGCATTTTACTCTATGTATTCTTATACTTTGTGTTTTCGTCACCAGCATATGCTTTCCGGATTCATCTGCATGGAGCGGGCTCTAGCTCTTCACAGAGGCAGAACTGTTACAAACATTCTCAGCCTCTCTGCCGGCCCCCATGTGCCAGAGCTTCTCCAGGGTATATGGCAAGAAGTGAAACTGCGGGCCAGGGCTGGCTATGTCTTTTGTAAATTAAAATGAAATCATTTATATTTAAAACTCAAATTAGGCCAGGTGTGACGGCTCACGCCTGTAATCCTAGAACTCTGGGAGGCCAAGGTGGGTGGATTGCTTGAGCTCAGGAGTTTGAGACCAGCCTGAGCCAGAGTGACACCCATCTCTACTAATTAATAAATAAATAAATAAATAAATAAATAAATAAATAAATAAAGTTGGTGCCTGTGGGTCAGTGGGTAGGGCGCCAGCCATATACACCAAGGCTGGTGATTCAAACCCGGCCCGAGGGGCAGCGCCTGTGGCTCAGTGAGTAGGGCGGCGGCCCCATATACCGAGGGTGGCAGGTTCAAACCCAGCCCTGGCCAAACTGCAACAAAAAAGTAGCCAGGCATTGTGGCAGGCACCTGTAGTCCCAGCTACTCGGGAG
>CAUYPK010111159.1:0-87808 GCA_963574355.1 Loris lydekkerianus | reverse complement strand
GGTGACTTTTTCTTACTCATTTAGAGGACCTCTTTTATATTAAAAATGATAGCACTTTGTCAGTTATTGGGTTGCATATATATTTTCTCAGTTTATCATTTATCTTGCAACTTTGTTTATGCAGTTTACCCTTGAACTACATGGGTTTGAACTGTACGGTCTACTAACACGCAGGTTGTCTTCTGCCTCTGCTACCCCTGAGACAGCAAGACCAATCCTCCTCTTCTACCTTCTTCTCAGCCTACTCAACATGAAGATGACGAATGAGTCACTTCTACTTAATCAACAGTAAACACATTTTCCCTTCCTTATGATTTTCTTGTAACATTTTTTTCTCTAGCTTACTTTATTGTTAAGAATTTACTATATAATGCATCTACTATACAAAATATGTGGTAATTGACTGTTCATGTTCTTGGCAAGGGTTCTGGTCAACAATAAAGCTATTAGTATTTAAGTTTAGGGGGAGTCAAAATTTATTGGTGGGTTTTCAAATGTACAAGAATACTGATGGCCCTAACCCCAGTGTTGTTCAAGGGTCATTGTAATGTTTTTGCCATGTAAAAAATTTTGATTTTTTAGGAAGTTTAATTTACAGATGTTTTCTATTATGGCTTTAGAGGTTGGTCACAGACAGTGCAATGTTCCCTACTCTGATACTATGCTACTTCAAAAGTTCTGCTTGATTACATTTTCTTGGGAAACAGACTTTTAGTAGTGAGTATGAATGTGATCATGTAGAAGGTTCTGTTTTTGCTAAAATTTCTTACCCTTTATTAAGAAGCAATTTTAAAAATAAGAAATAAGCCTTCACTGTTGATGTAGCAACCTCAACAATGAGGGATTAACCTGGGAAGGAAGAAAGCCCCGCTCATGATGCAGCAACCTTGGGGGAATGCAACCAATGAGAAGCTGCTCCCTCCCTCCCATCTGTGACAAAAGGAAAAAGCACCCTAGAAAGCCTAAACTCCTTTCACAGCTGGGTACCACAACTAGCATAAGGATGAGATCTGATTCTACTTTTCAGTTTTCCCTAGTGAGAACCCACAGAACCTACCAGGTACAAGGTAGGGAAAAGATTGGAACAGATGGTGATGCTACCATTTCCTCTGATTATTGTCCAATAAATGAGCTTATGAAATAAGAGCTGCTTAAGTTGACAGGCCTATGTCAGGGGCAGTGGTAAAGTAAAGGCAGGTTAGGGATACTAAGGACCAGATGTTACTATCAAAGTTAAGATTCATCTTTGGTAAAATTCTCTGGGAAAGCATACTTGAGCCAAAATGGTAAGTGGTTAGATGATAGAAGTTAATGTTGTGATTCACATGGCAGTTCTTAAGGCTTACAACTGAAACTAGGACTATACCAAGAACAGGTAGGGTCTCTAGGGTTTCGTGTACTAAAGGCCTCGTTTGAAAATGTTTCCTCATGTAAATCTCATGTCTTCTTAGTCCTCTAGCTAACTTGGGGTCACCTAGGATAGCATGGCACATATGTATTAGGCATACAATAAATGTCTATTAAATAAATTAACAGCTAACATGACAATGACAATAGCTAACATTATTGAATCTCTTTAACTGGGCATAACACTAAGGACTTTTAAAAAAATCTGATTAATCCTCACAATATCCTTTCAGGAAGTTATTCTTATGCTCAATTTATAGACTAGAAAACTGAGGTTCAAAAGCATCAAGACCTGGATTTAAGTCCTGATTTAATCACTGCTAGGACATATGTTGGAGAATACAGAAAATAATAAAAGAGACAAAGTTAAGGAAAGTCTAGAAAGAAAGAACAGAAGAAGGAGAGAAGGGAAAAATCATTAAAGAACATAATGGAAAAATGCTGAAGAAACAAATTTCCAGATCAAAAGGACGCAGTAAATATCTAGAATGATAAATGAAGAGAATATATGTACCAAGGCATAAAGGCTTCAACGGAGGAAAATATGGTCATCTGCAAAGGAGTTAAGAACCA
Source organism: Loris lydekkerianus (assembly GCA_963574355.1). Lineage (NCBI taxonomy): Eukaryota > Metazoa > Chordata > Mammalia > Primates > Lorisidae > Loris > Loris lydekkerianus. Next base: position 85,828 of record CAUYPK010111159.1, on the reverse strand, counting down.
GACTGAAATCAAATTTCTCATCAGTAACCTTGATGCTGAAGAAAAACAATGAGAGTTTGAACCCAGACCTACCCAAACTATCAATCAAGCGTGAGAGCAAAATAAAGACACTATCTCACGTGCAAGTACTCAATTTATTATACCTCTCTCTAACACACCAAGGACCAAGGAGCTAAGAGTTGTATCAAAACTAAATAGGAAGTGTAATGACAAGAAATTCTACAATGACAGTATCATGGCAGGCTTTCTGTCCAAATTAGAACAGAGAAATTAATGGGCTCCAATACAAATTTGTTTATGAAAATGAAAGAAGATCCTAGTATTACAGTAAAGGCACAAGTTTCTGTTCTCAACATAAAAGAAAGGCAATTAGAAATAGAAAAAACAAAGTACTATACAAGAAAGATACAATCCAAATAGTATCATTTTCCTTCAAGTAGCACAGAGAGCAGAATACACTATCAACAGGGAGGAAAAATTAATTCTGGCATAATGCTGACTCCAGTGTGACCAACAACTACAGAACTATAACAAAGACACTGATTCCAACATCTACAATCACAGAAAACCAGGGACACTCTAATATATTTAGCACAACGTAACCCTCACTAGTCTCAACAAAATGTAAATAAATATATAGCTGTTCTATCTTAATACAGTGGGGTTTCAAAAGAAGTGGTCAGTCAGAGCATAGAATAAAAAATAAATGTTAAATTTACAAAAGTAACTAATATAGAAATATGAAAAAATATATGTGTATATATGTATTTGCTCAAGCATACAAATTCTCTCTACCAAAAACCTGAGAGAATTTAAAACTGAGTGGATAATTGAGTGAATTTAATAAACCTTTTATCTTTCAAAGTGATAAGCCAGTAGGTCATGTTCAAAATTAGTAAGTCAAAAACTAGCAATATAAACATATTATTTAAAGCTATGAAAGAAATTATCTCATGCACAAAAAAACAGAGGATAGAAAAGGATATAGCAGAACATTGACGCTTTTCATTATACTTTTTAAAGCATCACTGTGATGCTATTGATCAGTCTTGACCTACATCACACTAATAACTCTTTTTCTCCAGAGAAAACAATTTTTTATAATGTGCAATAATGTCTGAATTGGAGATTTGCCATTTCTGGGAGGAAAAACAAAAGACATCTTTTCTACAGTAACATTAGAGAGATAAAGCACCTTTAAATAGTTTAAGAAGAAAAGTATTCTCCACTGGGAGTTAAAAGTCAGATTATTAGCTTAAAGTTATTAAGAATGACATTATAGAATAAATAAAACATATGGAAATCATTGCATTTAAATCTTTGAACAGAGAAATAAGCTTTTTATGAATTTAAATTCAAAGAACTTTGGAAGAGGGCAAGAAATAATGTTAAGACAGAAAACAAGAACATTTTTATTATAATTATCTCCTACTACTTACAGTTGTATCTGTTAGGGTTACTAGTATTTACAGTAAAAATCTACATCAAAAATTAATCTTTCTCTAAAACTCTCTGCTAATAAAATCAGAACTTTATTTACATAAAGCAAAGGAAGTTTCTAGGAAGGCTGGTACGCTCACATGACCTCTGCGTCTTAATAGAGCTGAAAGGGGACAGAGAGGAAAGGTTACAGATCCTTGCTCACTCCTTATTCTTCAGGATAGTGTTTCAATAGTCCAGGTTCAAGGTATGAATAAAACAGAGAATCATGTAAATTTAAGAAATGAAAGAAAGTTTAATGTCACTCTGGTGCAGATGATTATCCTTATTTTTATACATAATTACACCTAAAACCAGAGAGAAAGTAATAAAAGTTCTTTTGCCTCTTAGTGAGATATGCTGGGTATTTCCCATACATTAATACTCAATTATCATAACAATTCTGCAAAGTAAACACATATCTTAATTTTACAAAAGAAAATGATACTATGAATTTAATGACCTGACCAAGATAACAGAGCTAGTATGTACATTTTACCATTTCTCGAATGTGTAATAGAACTTTTAGTAATATAAAAAGGTATCATGTGCATTATGAAATCTTTAAGGGGACATAAAACACTTGAAGTTCTTGATAATGATATCTGTAGTGAGATAATTTTAATTTTAGGAAGAAAAAAATTAATGCATGAACTATGGGCAACCAGAATTCATTCCATGTATTAGGCAATGACTTTTTAGACACTGAAACATACATTCAGAAATGTTTCATTTGTGGCCACTTGTAATAGGCTTTGATGGAAGGAATCAGCATATACTGGGATCCAGAAGTCTTACATATACATTTAATATAAGTGGAATCAGTAATATGCTATCTTTGAGTGAAAAAATACAAATTTCTCTGCAAATGATGCTATCACCTGTCTTAAACTCCTAATTTATATCCTACATTACAAAATAACAACAAACTAGAATGTAAAAGTCAATGTTTACTAGGTAATGGACATAAGTTACCTCTCTTTCTCAAGTTCTTCTAAATATCCAGTACTTTCCCTGCTTCCATTTATAAAACCTCTTCTTGGAAATGAACCCATTGGAACAGGACTACACTCTCCTGAACGACTTGATACGGATCCTTCCCGGCTTCCGTAAGATCGGAGGGACATTTTTGACCGTAGTTTCACTCCAGGAAAATTACTACTATCTAAATTAAGTTCTGGGGGGAAAAAAAAATTAATTAATTAATTAAGTTCTGAATAAAACATATAAGTTTTTATATTACAGTTGCTTTAGGTGACCTAAAATATTCTTAATTCTATTATATTGTTTTAAAAGTGAAAACTGACATTTACGGTTTAGCCACAAATATATATAACTAAATAAACAATATTTAGGGCTCAGCATCTGCAGCTCAGTAGGTAGGGCATCAGCCACATACACCGAGGCGGGTTCGAACCAGGTCTGGGCCAGCTAAACAACGACAACAAAAAAAAATAGCCAGGCATCGTGGGGGGTGCCTGTAGTCCCAGCTACTAGGGAGGCTGAGGCAAGAGAATCACTTGACCCCAAGAGATTGAGGCAAGAGAATCACTTAAGCCCAAGAGTTTGCTGTGATGCCACGGCACTCTACTGAAGGTGACATAGTGAGACTCTGTCTCAAAAAAAAAAATTAGGATCAGAATAGCAAAACATTCCCTGCAATGTCTATTAAAGGAAAATTAGACAAAATGTCCTTCCTTAGATCCCCTCCAGATATTTTGGAACCCAAAGGTAATTTCTCTGCCTAGGTTCAATTATTATTAAGCACTTTCCCTATTCTGACATTGGAATTTTCAAGCAACAAAATTAGAAAGACATTCTTTTAAAATTCTGCTAATAGGCACCCAACAACTTTTTGCTGAGTCAATGAATCAATCTCATCTATTCTAGCACAGAACATGATAGGGGATATATCTGTATCTCATCTTAGGAACTGGAGTAACTCCTACCTAAAGACCAAAAGTCTCTTTTGTCTTTTATAAATACCCTAAAAAGAAGATTTAAAGAAGAATTTAGAATGAACATATTTCTATAGCAAAATTACTTTTAACCTCTTAACATCTATGAAGAAAGGGTAAATAAGAATTAGACTTAGAATATAATTGTGACATTTTTTGCTATTTGCTGTGTATTTCAAACACTAAACAGACAGTGCTAAATTTATCTCGTTTCAGTAGAAAAGCAAAAATTGGTCATTTTTTAAGCATTTGTTTGGTATTACATAGAAGTTTAAAAAATATAAATGAAAAGTAAAAAAATTCTGCTAAAAATGACTTATAATTAGTGTATATATGTGATAAGCTAAAGCATTTCTATCCTTGATGAAGACAAAACTTGTTCACATGCCACAGAGGGCTCAGTCTGTGGCATGCAGCATACTAAAGTCCTACTTACTAACTGGTGGAGTAGCAATTACCCTTATAAATAGCTGAAAATTATCAAGGAAGAGATCTAAAGTAATTTATTCAAAGCCTGCTAAATGTTTTAACTGAAGAAATAGTAAGCAACCTGACTTTTTATGTATTTGTACTTTAACAATTATGTCCTGATGAATTAGACTGATGTGAACACCCAAATCAAGAGAAGCTGTCTTTGAATCTACACATATGAAGTTGATAATTTGTACTTAAAAAACTATTTTAAAACACCTTTTAAAAATTTACCTTTAAGGGCGGTGCCTGTGGCTCAAGGAGTGGGGTGCCGGCCCCATATAGCGGAGGTGGCGGGTTCAAACCCAGCCCCGGCCAAAAACTGCAAAAAAAAAAAAAAAAAAAAATTTACCTTTAAGACGCTCTAATAAATCAATCTGTCCAGAAGAAGCCATAGCTTCATCTTCAATACTTCCTTGTAGCTGTTTAAGTACTTCCTGTAAAAAAAAAAAAAAAACACATAAAACAGTATTAACATAACTTCTTTAAGACATGATTCTGTGTTTATTTGGATTTAAGTTAGGTCTTTCAGATTACTTTGAAAACAAGTTACAAACTGCAAAGGACTCTATATCAAAACTAGAATCTCTGTAAGCTGACCACCCAAGGGTCAACTTGTAAAAAACTGGTCAACATAAAGGTGGTCAACATAAGGAACTAGGCCCTACTGTACTGATGATGTGGTGCAGGTATAGTCTATGAAAATTAGGTCAACTTCACGAGGGGGTCAACACGGGGAAATGGTCAACTATGGAAGTTCTAATATAATTTATTAATACTATTTATTATGAATACCCCCAATAACAAGAATAGTGATATTCTGTAGTAACGGTGGTTATGGGGTATTTCTGTTCAAGATACTATAAAACACACGTAGGATATATTTATTACTTCTAACTTTTGAAAAATATAGCATAGCAAATTATTCTCATTTTTCAGATAAATCAATTGAGATCCAAAGACTTGCCCAAGCTACTAAAGCTAGTTATGTGTTTAGAATCTGTGTCTCGAGTGGTGCCTGTGGCTCAGTGAGCAGAGTGCTGGCCCCATACACTGAGGGTGGTGGGTTCAAACCTAGCCCCCACCAAATTGCAACCAAAAAATAGCCGGGCATTGTGGCGGGCACCTGTAGCCCCAGCTACTCAAGAGGCTGAGGCAAGAGAATCACCTACGCCTAAGAGCTGAAGGTTGCTGTGACCTATAATGCCATGGCAATTAACACATTATAATCCACTGTTTAACAACTTAATATTTAAGCTTTTATATACCACATTTAATTATATTCTACTAGCATAGTAATTTATATTTAGCAGATATTCAAATGCCTGTGTGCTCCCTACCGCCTACTTTTGATGCCATTCTTTTTTTTCCAATGTAAATCTTTCCTTGATACATTTTTCTCAAAGAATGTTGGAAACTCATTTTCTACCAACTTTTCTGTTCTTGTATTTGTGAATTTTGGCTTTTAATCCATGTTCTTTAATAATTTATATTGTTTTCCATATACTGAGGCATTCCATTCTAGCTCCTGGGACAGTCCCATGTTTAACCAATTACATTTTCCAAATGCAAGACAACCTTGCAACTAAGGGTCGTGTTCCCCTAATATGAAATCCATAAATACACTGAAAGGGAAATCTGTCAAAAAGTGAGTGAATACAACAAAAACAGTGTCACTGGTTTACCTTGACAGTGATACTGCAAGCATTAAAAACAGAGTCCTTAAGTTAAAAATTATAAATAGCCTGTGACCTCAGAATCTAACCTTTAAATAACAGACCATGGCCAGGCATAGTAGCTCACACCTATAATCGTAGTACTCTGGGAGCCCAAGGCAAGAGGACTGCTTAAGATGAAGGGTTTCAGAAAAGCCTGAGCTAGAGCTATAAAACAGACCAACAATCAAAAACAAACAAACAAACAAACAAAAAAAAAACCCCAGAAAATTTGGCTTGGTGCCCATAGGTTAGCAGTTAGGGTGCCGGCCACATACACCAGAGCTGGTGGTTTGAACAAGGCCCCATCCTGCTAAACAACGACAACTAAAAAAAAAAAAAAAAAAAAAAAAAAGGCTGGGCATTGTGGCGGGTGCCTGTAGTCGTAGTCCAGCTACTTGGGAGGCTGAGGCAAGAGAATTACTTAAGCCCAGGAGTTTGAGGTTGCTGTGAGCTGTGATACCACAGCACTCTACCCAGGGTGACAGAGTAGGACTCAAAAAACCCCCCACAAAAACCAGAAAAAATTAGGCATCTGCCCGTAGTCTTAGGTACTCCAGAGGCTGAGGCAGGAGAATAGCTTGAACCTAGGAGTTTGAGGTCGCAGTGAGCTGTTACGATGCCACTGTGGTCCAGGTGACAGAGTAAGATTCTGTCTTTAAAGAAAAAAAGACATGCTGGAGTCTGAAGGCTTGGGTAAGTAGACGTGGGAACAGAAGATGACTGGTATTCACATTCAAAATATTACATCCAGATGTGACATCTGTGGGACAGAAAACAAATTTGCACAGGGATACTTCAACGTATGTGGAATCTAAAATGTCTAAATGTCTACTATACTCTAAACTCTACTCTAAATGTCTACTATACTCTACTACTCTCTAAAATGTCTACTATAAACTTCAGGGCACCATCTCTTTCAGAAAATTTGAGAACTATTAATATTACTGCAGGCTACCTGTAATTTTTTAAAATTATTATTAGAGATCTTTATTAACAGGTGCTTGCAGTTTGTTGATTTTTTCGAAAAAATCAAGTTGTAAACTTTTATTACAAATTAAAAATTAAGTTCTTAAAAATCTCAACTTGACCAGATATGAAACAATTTAAAAACCTTTAACAGCATATTGAGAAAACCCAGGCTTGTAAAAAAAAAAAAAATCATGTTTATTACCAAAAAAGACGCCAATAAAAATCCCATGCTGCATAAATAATGCAGATAGTTCTAGTTATTGCATCGAATGGACAAAAAGCAAGCACGTAAGGTCTTCAGCTCCAATCTTTTGTTCATTTTTTATTGCTAGAATTTCATACTAATTTCTTCTTGTTGGATGACTCAACTGGATGATGGGGGAGATGGTAAGCCGGCACATACTCAGCCTCGGGAGCAGACAAATTCTCAGCTGGTGGATCAGCTGCTTTTGTCTCTGACATCTTGTGGGTTGGGGTTTTACGGGTATCTGCTGACCTTAGGTCTTATCGCCTTGATTCTCTTTATCCTCTCCCTTGCCATCTTCTCTGGGCTGTCTTTGGCAAGGAGGGCCCCTGCGAATCGTGGTCTATAACCCCGATACATTACTGGTCTACCTTGTTCTCCTGCACTCTGCTTGTCAGTATCCTCTCTCACTCCTCCCTGCATAGGAGGTTTGGAACACTGTGGTCGACGTGTCCACAGGGTCTCCGCACGTAGTAAGATGTGAACCTTCGCCTGTGGTAGCGCTGGCGTTGCTGGGCCTGGCCTTCAGGAGCACTCTCTGATCCCTCATTCTTCTTCCTCCCCCAGCTCTCACTATTCTAATAGTCTGCTGGTAGTTGTGTGGAGGACCCCTGCAAGGTGGATAGTGCCTATAACAGTTACAGTCTGCTGTTATTTACTGCCTTAAACTGGAATTCCACCAGGGCCTGTGACATCTGCTGCCTCCACACCCTTTTCTCCTTCAACACCATCCAACTCCACAGTCTCCCCATCTCCTACACTGTGAAGGGACTTCCTGGGGTTATTCTTTATGGCAGCCTGGTGTACAAATACATCTTCCTTGGTGTCACTCCTGTTGATGAAATCATATCTGTTTCTTACATTGAACCATTTTACTGTTACCAAAACCTTCACTGTGATGACTTTCTTGTCCCCGTGGGCAAGTGGCACTGATGTGGTGCCAGGCTTGGTGTCACAGTGCTGGGGGAGGGGGGTTGCTGGATCTCGGCCTTGCCACTCCTGGTTGTGGTGATGGTGACTGGGGCTGGCTGTGGAAGCTGTGGCTCCTCCTGATGTATGGTGGTAACTAGGCTGGCAGTGATGAGGCTGCTCAGGGCTCTCTGGAGCCCACTCTCTGCTCCTGCTACCAATCGTACATATAACATATACCGTATATACTTGAGTATATACGGTAATTGGAAGTTACCTATCAAGGGTAGTTGTTAAATTGTGTGACTGAGAAATATCAGAAGTAGGGATAAAATTAATTTATAATTTTTATACCTACAATTTTTTTCCAGGATCCCAATTCTCCTTCCAGCCATTCCTATTATGCTTGTAGTCCTCTAATGACCCTTCAATCTTTTTTTCTTTTTAGAGACAGAGTTTCACCCTGTTACTCTGAGTAGAGTGCTAGGGCATCATAGCTTACAGCAAACTCAAACTCTTAGCCTCAAGGGCTCATCTTGCCTCAGTTTCCCAAGTAGCTGGGACTACAAGCACCTGCCACAATGCCTGCTTGTTTTTCTATTTTTAGTAGAAATGGGATCTTGCTCTTGCTCAGGCTGGTCTCAAACTTCTGAGCTCAAGTAATCCACCCACCTCAGCCTCCTAGAGCGCTAGGATTAAGGCTGTGAGCCACCACACCCGGCAGACCCTTTAATTTTATCGCTACTTCTGATACTCCTCAGTCACATAATTTAACAACTACCCTTGGTAGGTAACTTCCAATTACATGTTTCCAGTCCTAACCTCATTTGCAAACTTCAGACTAACTTTCCCAACTGACTGATAGATGATGTGTACCTAGATGATGTGTACCTCACATCTAATTGTCCAGAAATGAACTGTCATTTAGTGCCACTACGACCTGTTCTTTGCTTTGTACTCTGTTAAATGGCATTTACCTTCTCTTTGTCTTACTGTGCAAATCCTTAGCGCCCCCCTCCTTCACATCACCAAGCAGTTATCAAATTCCACTTAGTATGGCTCTATTATCTCTCTTACAGCTTTCTCTTTTATATTCTTACTATCATTGTTAACTCTGCCTAACCTATTAAAATAATCTCGTAAATAGTCAAATCTTGCACAGAGGTGGCAGAACACAGCTTTGATCAGGTCTCCCTCTACAAGATTTTTCTCTAAAGCCTGCAAAAATGGTTCTCAAGCTTCAGCATGGATCAGAACACCTGAAGAACTCTGTAAACACAGATTGTTGACTCCGTAATTTTGGAGTGGAGGCTGTCAATCTGCATTGTGAAGAAGTTCTCAGATGAGGATGAAAACAGAACCATCCAAATGCTTAACAGCATTATGCTATGGAGGTTGAGATAACAAGCAGTTTCTTTTCTTTTCATTTTTTTTTGCTTCTTTTTGCCTAATTTTTAAATAATACTACAAAAATATTATTCTTAGAAAAGGTACAAAGACTTGAAAATTTAAAAAGCACAATAAAAAAATCCTTGGCATGTCACAGCATATATGTATATTTAATTTTTCAAAACTAATGCATATTAATGGTCTTTGAAAATGTGTTTAAAAAACAATAACAAAGAAAAAATTAAAATAATATTACAAAAATAAATAAATAAATAAATAAACCACGGCATTAGCCATAAATAAAATACTAGGAATCTTTAAAAAATACAAAAACTGAATATAAAAAATATATTATGTAGAAAAGGCATACTACAAAATATGATCTGATCAAATGCATGTTTGCATAGAATGTACACACAGAGAAAAAAATATACATATTATCAAAGGCCACTTCTACCTCTGTGATGGGTTATGAATTTTTTTCAAAAGTTGGTGATTCAGTATTTCTTTTTATCCTTCTTTCCTAATTTTAAAAATAGTCAATACAAATAATTTATAATAGTTTTTTTTTTTTTTTTTTGCAGGTGAATGTGAAGGTACAACCAACCAAATTACAAAGTTTGAATCTGTTAGGTGGAGTCCCTCTTATAGCTAGCTATGTCCTGGACCCGAAAGGTATGCCATACACTCCTCCACTGTACCCATTCAGTGGGAGCACCCTAAACTCGAACTGAAATAAAACACCCCCACAACTTGAATTTAAATGAAATTAATTAGGTTTGGCACCCATAGCACAGTGGTTACGGCTCCAGCCACATACACTGAGGCTGGCAGGTTCAAACCCAGCCAAGGCCAGGTAAACAACAATGACAACTGCAACAATAACAGCAACAACAAAAAACAGCTGGGTGTTGTGGTGGGTGCCTGTAGTCCCAGCTACTTGGGAGGCTGAGGCAAGAGAATCACTTAAGCCCAAGAGTTGGAGGTTGCTATGAGCTGTGATGCCACCACACTCTACCCAGGGTGACATAGTGAGACTCTGTCTCAAAAAAAAAAAAAATTTAATTAGATATTGTACCTATTGTGGGAAACTAATAAACACTTTCTCTTTATATGGATATAAATTAGATCATCTAATTCAATACTATTAATAGTATTAGTGTACTCAATACTAATATGAAGCCGGTATTCATATTAGTACTGAGTACACTGCATATTTGCTTCTCCACTCTTGTGATGCTTTACCAAGAAGAATGTGTTTCAACTCCATTCAGGTTAATACAAAAAATGTGAAGTCACCATTTTTTTATGGCTGAATAGTATTCCATGGTATGATATACCACAGTTTCTTAATCCATTCCTGGGTTGATGGGCATTTAGGTTGTTTCCACATCTTGGCGATTGTCAATTGAGCGGCAATAAACAATCTAGTGCGTATGTCTTTACGACAAAATGATTTGTTTTCTTCTGGGCAGATGTCTAGAAGTGGGATTGTGGGATCAAATGGGAGATCTAATTTGAGTCGAGGATTCTCCATACTTCTTTCCAAAGAGGCTGTATTAAAGTTATATCTGAAGGTTTCTGTACATATTATTAGAAATTAATTAATACAAGCTATAAGCATAAAAGCAAATAAAATTATTGAAATTTAAGGATTTTTTTTTTTAAGTTTCTCAAAGCAGCCACCTTAGAAGGCCACTAACTTCTACCAATGATGTGTCCCTTGAACTATTTTTGTAAGTGCTTTGAGTTATGAACCTGACCAACAAAAATGTACACACTGATTCATACAAGTTACATCCAACATAATACTTTGCTTTAAGATGACCTACATCACCCACTAGTTTGTTGTGAATGGTTTATGGCTATTCCACAATAAAAATTAATCGCAAGTATTTGATGTAATCACCACTCAGATGGAGGTACAGAACACTTCTGCACCTAAGAGGGTTCTCTTGAGTACCGCACCAGTTTTCACTCCCCAGAAGTAACCACTATTCTGATTTCTTCATCAGAAATTTATATGAATGGAGCCAGAGAGTATATTGCCTCTTATATTTCACATTTTTTGATCAACATACTATCTGTGAAATTTATCTATGCTGTTGTACATTTCAATTATGTTTTAATATTATATAGTATGTAGTAGTCTACTATATTAATAGACCTCAATTTATTTATCCTTTCTCCTCTTAAAGGTGGGCATTTGACTTGTTACCAGTTTGGAAACCATTATGTAGAATATCACTATGAATAATCTTGCACTTATCTTTAGTAGACACTTTCGTACGTTTCTGAGAGTTCAAATGCTGAGTCATGGGATTGAACTTTAAGAGAAGTTGCCAGTGTGTTTCTTTAGCACTCCCACCAGCAACGTCTGAGCATTCCAATGCTCCACATTTGGTTTAATCAGTCTTTTCAATTTTAGTCATTTGAACAGAAGTCAAGTAGTCTTTCCTTTCCCCGATGACAATGTTGAATCCCTTTTCCCATGCTTATTGGCCATTTATCTTCTTCTCTAAATTATCTTTTTAAGTCTTTGGGCTGTATCTTAAAAACTGAATTGTCTTCTTTTACTGGTTTGTAGGAATTCTGTACAATATTCTGAACTGAGTCTTTTGCCAGATATATGTGTTACAAATATTTTCGCCTCTATGGCTCACATTTTCCAAACAAAGTCTCTAGAAAAATATGGGTTTTAAATTTTGATGGAGTCTATTTTATAGTTTTTTTTCTCTTATGTTTAGTCCTTTGAGTGTCTTAGGAAATTGTGCCTATTCCAAGGACACAAAAAATTTAATTAGATATTCTACCTATTGTGGGAAACCAATAAACATTTTCACAAAGGTCACAAAGATAATTACCTCTGTTTTCTTCTAGAAGCATACTGGGAGACTTTTAATGAACAGAAGTTCTTAGTTTTAATGAAGTCTAATTTATCAATTTTTTCTCTTTTATGGCTAGTGCTTTATTATATTTCTTTTACATTTAGGTCTATAATCCATCTTATAATTACCATTTACTAATCATGATAATCATCCTGAATTGAGCTTTCAATATGATATGAGATAGGGCTCTAATTTCTTTTTTTCATAGGTAGCCAATTGCCTCTGCACTATTCTTTGAAAAGATCTCCTTTCCCCCTGATTTGCAGGGATACTTTGGCCATAAATCAAGTGACTATCTATGTGTGGACATTCTTCTGAACTTTATTTCTGTTAAGTCTATTAATCTAGTCTAATTGCCATTGTCTTTTTTTTTTTTATTGTTGGGGATTCAATGAGGGTGTCACATACTGACACCCAACCCCCCTCCCTCCTTCCCTCTCTCTTTTTCTTTCCTCCCTCCCCCACTCCTTCTCTCTCTCTCTCTGTTCTCCCCTTTCCCCACCCCTACCATGTCATTAATTGTCCTCTTATCAAAATTGAATACATAGGATTCATGCTTCTCCATTCTTGTGATGCTTTACTAAGAATAATGTGTTCCACTTCCATCCAGGTTAATGCAAATGCTGTAAAGTCTCTTTTAAATGGCTGAATAGTATTCCGTGGTGTACATATACCATAGCTTGTTAATCCATTCCTGGGTTGGTGGGCATTTAGGCTGCATCCACATTTTGGCGATTGTAATTGAGCTCCAATAAACAGTCTAGGGCAGGTATCCTTATGATAAAAGGTTTTTTCCCCTTCTGGATAGATACCCAGTAATGGGATTACAGGATCAAACGGGAGGTCTACTTGAGTTCTCTGAGGTTTCTCCATACTTCCTCCCAAAAAGGAAGGAACTGAAGAAAAGGAACTGAAGTATCCGCATTATCTTAATAACTTTATATCAATTTACAGTAATTCTCAGCCACATCCTTACAAATACTGCTTTGCTCCCAAATACACTTGTCTGTGTTTCTCATTAACTCTCAGGTACTGTTTTTTTTTTTTTTTCTCCTCTGTTTTACTTTGAATATATTCTACTGGCCTTTTTCAAGTTCAATAATTCTGTCTTCTAGTAATTGGAATTGACTCTTTTTTATAGATTCCAATTATCTGTAAAAATTTTCTGTCTTTTCATCCATTTGTAAAAGACATTTATAATATTTAAGTTAAAATCTTTGACTACAGACTCTGACACCTGGATCACTTCTCAAGTTTGCTTCTGTTATCTATCTGTTATATTATCTATTTGATAAAATGTTCTTGTTTCTTTGCATTTCTTACAACTTTTGACTTTATGCCAATTATGTATACAAGAACAGGAGAGACTTAAGCTAACGGATCATGTTTAGAGTTTGCTCTTTCTCCTGGATAGGTATCTTCTATCCAAACAGGAACTGAAAATGGGCTGGGACCTAGTTGCAGTTTTAAGTTCAGATCTGGTTTGGTTTTCCCCGTTCCTTGAGGGTGTCTCTCTATATTTAGATCCAAGGAAGGTCTCCATCTCCTCAGCCCTTACCTTCTTCCCCTAAACAGCTTCAAAATCTGACATGTGTCTTGAAAGAAAAGCCAGTTGTACTTGATACAGTAGGCAAGTTTCCCTTTAGTAGGTCTCCTAAGCATTGCAGGAACACAGGGCATTTCACTTTGCTTTTCTAGCTCAGCCTTATTCTTAGATGGCACTTTCCTCTGTAAACTAAAGAATTCTGGCTCTTGGGGGTTGTGAGCTTAGATTTTTAATCTCCTGCTCCACAAAGTTCAAAATCTGGCAAATGTATTTAAGAGAACTGTGGTGTGACAGTAGGGTCCCCAGGCTCCTTTACTGCAACAAGGTTCAGCCAGCATCCCGCTGTATAATTTAGCCATGCATTTGCAGCTCCTCTAACTCTAATATGTCATATCTGCCCTCATGTTTGCAGTTTCTCTTTTCTTTTTTTTCTTTTCTTTTTTTTTTTTTTTGAGACAGAGTCTGACTATGTTACCCTCAGCAGTGTGCCATAGCATCAAAGCTCACAGCAACCTCAAACTCTTGGGCTCAAACAGTTCTCTTGCCTTAGCCTCCCAAGTAGCTGGGACTACAGGCACCTGCCACAACGCCCGGCTATTTTGTTGCAGTTGTCATTGTTGTTTAGCTGGCCCGGGCCAGGTTCGAACCTACCAGCCTCGGTGTATGTGGTCAGCGCCGAACCATGTTTGTAGTTTTTTCCCCAACAGAATCCTTCTGCCTGTACTAATGATGAATCTCAGTCTGTACTCAGAATCAGTATCTCCATGGAAGAAAATAACCAGTAATCTCTTTCCCTTTTGGAATTATGGTAGAGTCCTTGATGCTTCCACAGTTCTCTATTTTAAAGTATGATGTTTGTATTTTATCCAGTGCTTTCTAGTTGCTGAGGGGGACTGGTGGTCTAGGACTGCACACTCCATATAACCTAGAAGAGTTTTTAATTTGCAAAGACTTTTTCAAAGGAAATGCAATGCAACTGCAAAGCAATTCCAGATCAAATGTTTCAAAAATTACTTTGAGAAATTACAGCTTTTAAAATACATATGCAATTTTGAAGGAGAGAATGTTCATCTAAATTTATAAATTTGGGAAGCCTTGTTTGAAAAATTAGTTAATTACATTATATAATCACATATTTTAAAAAATATTTGAAGACTTTAGAAACAAGAGAATTATTCATTAGAGCTGAAATATCTGTGGTCATATCGGTAATATTCACCTATCAGCAATTATGTCATTTCAGAAGGTTACTACTTGGCCCACATATATGAAATGTATCAATCTGAATTTTTTGAGACAGGGTCTTGCACTGTTGTCCAGGCTAGAGTGCAGTGGCATAGTTATAGCTCACTACGACCTCAAACTCCAGGGTTCAAGAGACCCTCCTGTCTCAGTCTCCCAAAGAGCTCAGACTAAAGGCAAATACCAGCAGGCTAATTTTTAAAAATTTTATAGAGATAGGCTGGCTTCCAACTCCTACCCTCAAGCAACCCTCCTGCCCTGGCCTTCCAAAGTGCTAGGATTACAGGCATACGCCACAATGCTAACCTCATTTTTATTTCTATTTTTCTTACATTCTGAAAAGAAAAGATGCATACCTTACATGTATATGATTTTACAGTTTATTTATAAGCATTTCATTTTGTTAAAATACAACAGATATATAATGCTTCATTAATGATGTGCCTACAGATAATTCTTCCTATACCATGTAATTTTCAGTTTAAATGCTTCACATTTCTGTATGACCGTATTTACCTTGTTGCTACACTCAGCATTTTAGAGTCAATTTAAAGAATTCTAGCCTCAGAGTAAAAAAATGTAGCACACAGTTTATTTTATTTTATTCATTTATTTATTTATATTGAGACAGAGCCTCAAGTTGTCGCCCTGGGTAGAGCACTGTGACATCACAGCTCACAGCAATCTCGAACTCTTGGGCTTAAGTGATTCTCTTGCCTCAGCCTCCCAAGTAGCTGGGACTACAGGTGCCTGCCACAACACCTGGCTATTTTTTGGTTGCAGCTGTCATTGTTGCTTGGCAGACATGGGCCGGGTTTGAACCTGCCACCCTAGGAGTATGTGGCTAGCACCCTTGCCAACGGAGCTACAAGCGCCACCAGTATACAATTTAAAAAATAAGTTTAGCTAGAATTTTGCATTTATCTGATTCCAGATTATCTAAAACCTATTCAATCTATATTTTTTTATTATAAAAATTTTCAAATATAAGTATAGAAAATATTATAACAAACCCCCATGTATCACTGCACCCCTCTTTAATAATTATCGACTCATGGTCAATCTTGCTTCATCCATGTATGTAGCCACTTCTTCCATTTCCATCCCTCCACCTCAATTTATTTTGAAGACAAGTGTCACACATCATATAATTTCTTCAGTAAATATTTCAATATGTATGTTTAAATACAACAATAACACCATCATTATACATAAAAAATAAGCTTTTCCTTAATATCCTCAAACATAAAGTGTTCTCATTTCTCTGACTCTTATACACATACTTCCCTGGCTGCCATACACATATAGGAAATATTTTTACAGTTTGTATTAATGCCTTAGAATCAATAGCAAAGCAGAATCCTCTTTTGCCACTAGATGGTACTACTGTATATATTTCAGACCTCCTTAGTTTAAATGATCTGGCTAGAGGAGATATGCCTTGCCTTCCTTTGGGGTATATTGTAATGTTCAGGAAACATGACTGTATAATACATTACAAAGGCTACTAACATGAACTGGGGGGAAATTACCATTGTATTGGATTAACTTTAATCCAATGTTATTAGTGACAATGGTTCCGAAAGGACCTTTACACAACAACATTTTTTTTTTGAGACAGAGTCTCCCTATGTCGCCCTGGGTAGTGTCATGGCGTCACAGCTCACAGCAACCTCCAACTCTTGGTCTTAAGTGATTCTCTTGCCTCAGCCTCCCAAGTAGATGGGACTACAGGCACCCCCCACAATGCCCAGCTATTTTTCTGTTGAGCTTGTTATTGTTGTTTAGCTGTCCCAGGCCAGGTTCGAACCCGCCAGCCTCGGTGTATGTGGTTGGAGCCGTAACCACTGTGCTACAGGCACCAAGCCTACACAAACAACATTTTAAGATAAAATAAACTGGTCATGGTTTCTGCTCTTTAACAGCATAATACCTCTTAAGGAACAGACACATAAGTAATTTCACTATAAGGCTGTAATTGCTATGATACCATGTGTCCCATCCTAAAGAACAACGTGGATGGATTAGTAAGATTTCAGCAGAAGCATGTGTTGACTAATTGATTCATGGCTGCATTCTGATATTTGTGGTATATGAGGTGCCACTATTCATGATGTATAAATCCAGAAATCTGAAATACTCTATATCCCAAACGTTTTGAGCACCAAGATGACACTTGCAGGAAATGTTCACTGAAGCATTTCCATTCTAGATTAGGAATGCTTAACCAGTAAGTATAATGCAAATATTCCCAAATCTGAAAAAATCCAAAATTTGAAACCCTTTTGTTCTCAAGCATTTTGAATATGGTATACTCAATCTGTATTATGCCACTGGATAATATTATAATGATATTATACTGTAAAATTTAAGAATGTGACCTGTATTGTCACTCTAGAGCAGTGGTTCTCAACCTTCTGAATGCCGTGACCCTTTAATACAGTGCTTCATGTTGTGGTGACCCCCAACCATAAAATTAATTTTCGTTGCTACTTCATAACTGTAATTTTGCTACTGTTATGAATCATAATGTAAATATCTGATATGCAGGATGGTCTTAGGCGACCCCTGTGAAAGGGTCATTTGACCCCAAAGGGGTTGCAACCCACAGGTTGAGAACTGCTGCTCTAGAGAGACATTCCACTTCAACATGGAGATGGATCTAAGAGTATGTTAAAATGTCTCCCAACAATAAATTTTGAATTTGCTCAAATTAAAAAAAAAAAAAAAAACCTTAAAAAAAGACATCTCAGAGTTCTGTACTTCATTACAACTGGGGCATTTACTATCCAGTTAGACTTGCCAAGAGTTCTCTGCAAAATATACCACACCCAAAACAAATGAAAGAATATTTGAATTCTGTACCTTTACACTTTAAAAAACACATACCATGTATAACCAACAGATGCACTGTTGATCAGTGTTAACATACCAAACTACTCTTTTATAACCTATTAGGCAATTGGTTCAGGTGTTTTTAAAGTCATCCATAGATAAACTAGAAAAAAAAAGGTTTGTTTACAGCCACCCATAGATTAGCCAAAAAACAAACAAACAAAAAAAAACACTAAAGTTTGTTTACAATTCACCTTATTTCCAAAAGGATTTACAGTAGGTATCTTATCTTCTGTCAATCCTGGCAGACAGGTTTACCACAGAAATTGGTAATTTGAGAGAAAGACAGAAAGAATAGTACACAGGAATTAAAGGTTGAACCATTATAATACTGAATATAAAGGGTAAAAGAGAAGCAAAAATAGTTACTTCAGCAATACACAAAAGCCTGGAGAATAAGGGAGATCTTGAAAATACACATAAGAAAAAACTAAGATAGAATAGGAAATGAGTAAAGAATAAGAGTAGTGAGTAGATAGGAAGAACGGGGTCAGGAATTCAGATGTTAAAATAGCCAAGAAGCAGAAATAACCCAAAGCAGGAAGAATTTTTTTAAAAGGAGGCAACATTTTGTTGATGAGCTCTGGTTCTATGAAGTTATTATTATTAAATTCAGCAAGAAGAAAGTCTGCTTAAGTAACTGGGAATCAAAACAGCTAAAGTTTTAACTGTGATTATTTTGAAACTAGAACATGTTTTCCCTACTATAGACTGAATATTTTATCAATTTTCATGGAGGTCATCACATCTTTTCAGTGTTATTTAGCTTTGAAGACGCCATGGAAATCATTTAGTCTGGTGCAATGCCTGAAAGATAACCAGAGGTCACACACCTCAGTGTGTAACAAAATCAGGGATAGGAACAGGTACTAACTGTCACTTCAGGGTTCTTTCCAATAGGGCATCCTGATTTTCTTGATCATTTATCACTGTGACAATTAAGTGGTAATAAGACAGGACAGAGTTGGGGAAGAAGGCTTTATTTAGTACTCTAGATATATTCTAAAATCATGAGGTTGATTTTTACGAACTACACAGGAAATCTTGCTTCAGTATAGTGAGGTTAAAGTTGATCTCTTACCGTATACACTGGAGTATAAGCTGAGTTTTTTCACCACAAAATTTGTGCTGAAAAACCCGAACTCGGCACAAATTTTGTGCCGGAAAAAACTCGGCTTATACTCGAGTATATACGGTATTCTTAAAATTAAAAATAAGTAGGAACTAACTAGTCACTGGAGTTTTACGTTTATTTTCTTTATAGGATTTACTGAATTAATTAAATATATCTCATTTAAAAATATAAATGCTAACTTTTGTAAGAAAGAGTTTATATATTATTGCTTAACCTAAAATATATTTTTATGTAAGTATCTTACAGCAAGTTTACAAGAAGAAATACTGAATAAAAATGGATAAACTACAATTAAACATTACAGTCTTTATACCTTCATATTAGATGCCTCAGTTTCCAGTTTTGTAAGATGATTGGAATTATCTTCTAGCTCTTGTCGAAGATTTGAGTTCTCCATCTTCAGTGCCTCAACTTGCTTTAACAACTGATCATATGAAGCTGCAGCCATCCTTGGCTACCCTTGGACCTATAAGGTTAAAAAGCATTTTGAAATACACTACTAAAAAATAAAGTGGCTGCTTGTTTTTAAAGAAAGGAATAAAGGAAACAAAACTCTTAAGGCACTAAATGAGAAGAATTGTGTTAATACACTAATTTTGGTCTCAAAACAATATTTTTCAAGTAGCAGCATCTTTCTAAGAGGATGAAACCCTGGGGTCTTAGTTGAAAGACAAATAGAACTAAAGTAGAAGAGAGAACTGCAGCAGTGTTTGAATACATCTGCCTTTTCACAAGTGGCTAAGTTTTCTATCAGGTAAGAATTTTTTTCAAAGTTTTAAAGATATTTTATCCTCTTACTTAGGAAATGCAATCACTGATAAGACATTTATTTATATTAGTAATGTTAATCTTATTTTAGGATTTTTGTCTGATAGTCACAGAATTTTAAGAGCCAGAATGAATGAATGAATGAGATTACATATTCTATTTCATCACCTTTCCTTTGATAATAAGGCTAGTCTCAAACATCCTCCATGGTGAAGTAGTACCGAACTTCTAGGAAGATCTCATTAAAAGGCTGTCATTTAACAAAATGGACATGAAGGAGAGCACTGGATGGAAACTAAATCTTTTTGATAGGAAGATGACAAGAATTACTAACATAAAATTCTATCACATTTATTCAGAAGCATCAATATAATAGGCCATGGTATGGCATATGTAGCCTTGGGACCCACTATGCTCAAACTGAAGCCAAAGACACTTAAAGAAAATGAATGACCTTAAGGTTAGACGCTGTCAGAAGTAAAGCAGAGTCTGGCAGTTAATTATATGACTAGGAAAGGGGAGACAAGGAAGATACAGAAGATAAACAGGTAATAAGTCCTTGGCACAAAGAATGATAGAATGCTAGGAATTATATTAAGGTTAACCAAGCAGGATTCAGAATACCCACATTCTCTTTTTAGTTTATGCTAATCTCATTTTGGAATAAACAAAATCCTACCTATCTTAATTATTTAACAGTAAAAGAGTATTACTGTACTTCATACTGAAAGATGTTGACATAAACATGCTTCTACAATATGAAATCCAATATATATGGAATAAGGCAGACAGGTTATAATACTGGCTAATCACAGTACCGGAGTTCACCAACTAACAAGGGAAATCAAGGGACTCATAGAATCAGACTATAATGGCTAGAGTCAACTAAAAACCTGACACGATGACACCTGAGGTGGAAGGAGAGTCAGATGGAGGGATGAGGCTCACCTACAAAAGTCTTTATGGTTGAAAAGAATGAGGCCTGCATTTAGAGACTTGGGTCTTAATTTCAGGCCTGGTCACGGTTTCGTTTTTGCTCCTTCATTTTAATTCACTTTGCAAATAGACATCTACTACCTTACTATAACTTAAAGGGATAGTACTAGGATTAGTAAAAAAAGGTTGACTAATCTTTTAGTTTAGTGGTTCTCAATCTTCCTAATGCTGTGGCCCTTTAATACAGTTCCTGTGGGTTGTTGAGAACTGCTGCTTTAGTTGAAGGTTGAAAGTGCTATGTATATTTAAGTTATTTTATGAAAATATATACAAGAGCTGTCTGGAAAGTATCCAGCCACGTAATATGAAAAATAGAGACATACATGCCTATCTCTATTTTATATTATATACAAGGACTATAAGTAATATAACTTAGTAAGAGTTTAATGTTGATCTACAGAAAATATTCCCCTCCTCCAACCAAGAGATGAGGTAAAGAAGAAATTCAGCTTCTTGAAAAAGACTGAAGTAACATCTCAAAAACAGAGGAGAAATTCACAGGCATGATCACTTTTCTGTTTACATTATACTATCAACAAGCAGACCTGGAAATATACAGCACATTAAAAAACCATGACAGGTGGAGATCTGACAGAATTCTAATAATGTAAGCCTTAAAATTCTTCATTTTAGATAAAATTAACAAGCTTCATTAACAAAAATAATGAAGTAAGAGAAAAGGTAGTAACAAAGAAAAAAACAGATACACCTAGGTATGCTGAGACATAGAAGTTATAACCTTACACAATCACAAAAAGCCAGATAGGAAGATGAACAGTGACTACTAAAAGTGCTCTTTACATTAGAGGAACAAAAAATTTTAAATCCTTCAAATGGACGTTTAACCATCAAAAAGACGATCAATCATCCTTTCCCCCCCTACTCCAAAATCCCGATCATTGAAGTCCTTTCTACTCTAGGAAGCATGTAATTTTAAGGAACTCATAAGACGTTTCATGGAGGGATATCCTACCTTATATCCTTTTAGGATGTTAAAGTCATTCCTCCCCAACCCAAAACCATTTTCTACACACTTTGTGAGATCATAAATGTACTCTGGAGTGCCTTTTTCACAATCACAAGAATTTTATATCAAATACATCACTTTATCACATTTAAACAATTGTGAAATGTATGATCACATTGCTGCTGTCGTTTCATGCAAAGGGAAAACCTCGGAAACCTGTTTTTCCATAGTTAGGATGCCTACAAAAGAGATTACCTCACCCCATAAATGTAGCATAGGGGAAAAAAAGCAG
Source organism: Loris lydekkerianus (assembly GCA_963574355.1). Lineage (NCBI taxonomy): Eukaryota > Metazoa > Chordata > Mammalia > Primates > Lorisidae > Loris > Loris lydekkerianus. The sequence continues at coordinate 63,962 of CAUYPK010111159.1, read as the reverse complement.
AAGGACTGATAGCTAGACTTTTATCCAAATGTTCACTGAAAAACAAATTTACAAGTGTCATAAGAAATTAAGACAAGGAGGCAGAAAAATTTCAGGCAGGTAGAAGATACTTCATTAGGATTGTATGTGGAGGAATCATTATTACTAAATTTAAGAAGTTTGGGATTCTTTTCTAAATTACGTAGTGGAGCTGCTGTTAAAGTTTTGTTTTAGTGGAAAAGCAAAAATATATTTGTGAGCACTTTCAGATGGCAATGAAATAAGAGGAAAAATACAAACAGGAAAGTAGGAAATCAAAAGAATCATAAAAGACTACTTTGCTCAATTCTATGCAAACAAATTCAAAAACCTGAATGAGATAGATAGACATATAATATATTGTGTTGAAACTGACCCTAAAAAAGAGATGGAAAAATTATAAAACATATAAGAAAAAGTTATTGCTATTAGAAAATTGATTATATCATTCAGTGTATTAACAGATCTACATAGAAAAAAAGATCATACCAGAAATGAAATGATGAAAAGACATTTTACAAATTCAATATACATTCTTGTTGAAAATACTGAATAAAAAAGAACACTTCTTTATCACATGTCTACCTGAAAGCCATCAGCATACTGAAGTGCAAATATTTGGATATAGTCCTAAAGTCAGGGAAGGCCTATTTTTACTCTTTCACAATTAAATTAATGAGAGAAATTAGACAGGAATAATAATGGCAGATAAAATAATTATCAATACACTCTTGGAATATTAGAAAGCATCAACTAAATATTATAAGATAATTTAGTAATATGGTATGGTACAAAATATATAGAGGGCAGCGCCTGTGGCTCAGAGGAATAGGGCGCGGGCCCCATATGCTGGAGGTGGCGGGTTCAAGCCCAGCCCTGGCCAAAAACTGCAAAAAAAAAAAAAAAAAAAAAAAAAAAAAAAAAAAAAATATATATATATATATATATATATATATATATGTATATAAATATAAAATCTTTCCTATATGTGCACAAAGACAAATAACATAATAAAAAAAATTATCTAGGTACCAAGTGCATAAAAAGTGTCTAAAACATACACATGGGAAACTATACAACACTTTTGAATGAAAGAAAAGTACACAGAAAAGTAGATTCCTTGCCCTGTGGCTCAGAGTACAGCGCCAGCCCCATATGCCGGAGGTGGTGGGTTCAAACCCAGCCCCGGAAAAAAAAAGAAAAGTAGACTTCAGCAAATGGAAAAAAAACATTCTTGTACATGAAGACTCAAGCTTCTATAAAGATGTCATTTCTGCCTATTAATTCATAAATTCTATACTTTCAATAAAAATACTAGAGAAGGTTCATTTTTGTTTTGTTTTCTGCAGCTAGACATTTTTTTTAAAAACAAGCAAAAGCAGGAAAATATAAAAAAGAAAAGCATGAAGTACACCTACCACTTTAAAAAATATTGCATGGGCTCGGCGCCCATAGCTCAGTGGTTAGGGTGCTGGCCACATATACCAGGGCCACCAGGTTCAAACCCAGCCTGGGCCTGCAAAACAACAATGACAACTACAACAAAAAATATCTGGGCGTTGTGGCAGGTGCCTGTAGTCCCAGCTACTTAGGAGTCTGAGGCAAGAGAATCACGTCAGCCCAAGAGTTTGAAGTTGCTATGAGCTGTGACACCACAGCACCCTACTAAGGGCAACATAATGAGACTCTGTCTCCAAAATAAATAAAATAAAATACATTGCATGAAACCCTTATAACTACAACAGTATGTATGTAGTTAACATTATACCAATAGGTTAATTTCTTTAATTTTGATAACTTTAGGAAGGATATGTAAGATGTTAACATAACAGGAATCTGAGTTAAGGGTATATGGAAAATCTACTACTTTTTCCAACTATTCTGTAAGTCCGAAGTTATTTTAAAAATCTTAAGTTTTTTTAAAATTGCAATGTTGGCATGTGAATACATCAACCACTAGCACACAATTTTTAAACTCCAGAAGTAAACATACACAAATTCAGGATGTTATAAAGGTAGCTTCTCAAACACTTATAAAAAGATGGACTTGAACTAAGTGGTACTAGGAAACAGGACATAATAAAAGGAAAAAAATTTGTGTCTATTCCTCATATTATACACTAGGATAAATTACAAAAGGAACAGAGATGTAAATGTTTAAAAAACTTTTCATTGAAAAAAAAAATTCACTGTCTTTTAATTATGAAAACAGTTGTATCCTCTTCAAAGGAGGTAGCATGGTAGCATAATAAATTTTTATTTTAATTTCTTAAGGGCTTTAAGATAACGCAGATGGCTTAGAGTTCTCTGAACTGATGTCTGTTCTTAGACTAGGTATAATAAAGCAGATTCTCTGGGCACTTCAAACAAACAGGAAAGTTTCTATTTGGCAAAAAAGCACAACTACTTTTAAATAAATACAATACATCCATACAGTGAAATACTACATCAGCATAAAGAAGAATGAGGCTAATGTTTAAAAAAGGGAAGGGCAAAAACAATAAAGGAGGGTGCCAATCACTAAGTCTTGTGTGGTCCATCTTGATCTACTGACTGTAAAAAAGATTGTATTATAAAAGGATAAGAAGTATCACTGAAAGAATATACAAAAATACAGTCATTGCCTCTACAAAGGTCTGTGATCTAGTGAGCAAATTTTACTTTTTATTATATACCCTTTATAGAATTAGAAGAGCAAAACAAAGATTTCAAAAAACTAAATGTGATTACAGAGAAAAAAAGTCCACACCTATAAAACAAAATTCTAGGGAGCAGAGACTAATTCAAGAAGAAACCAAAAATCTTAACAGTTCTAAAACTATTGAAGAATTAAAGCAAAAGTTACATATTTTCCTCTCCTCCCAATCTCTCAAAACATCAATAAATGATTTTACAGACACCTTCTATCAAACTTCTAGAGAACAAATTGTTCCAATCTTATACAAATTCTTCTAAGAATAGAAAAACTGAAAATATTCTTCAATGCACTCCACAAGGCCAATATAACCATGACAGAGACGGCAAACATTGTATGAAAAAGAATAATTATAAGCTAATATTCACAAATATTAATTCAAAGATCCAAAACAAAGTATAAGAAGACAGAACACAATAAAACACAGTAAAGAAACTACAGCAGACCCAAGCTGAGTTAATTCCAAGAATAAAGGATTATTCAATTAGATCATTCATTATATGCATCACTTACTACATTAAAATATTAAAGAAAAACCATGTAATCATCTCAGTAGATAAAGAATAAGCATTTCATAAAAGTCAGTTATCTATTCTTTTTGTTGTTGTTGTTGCAGTTTGGCCAGAGCTACACCCTCCCTACTGAGCCACAGGCACCGCCCCAGTTATCTATTCATAATAAAAAACTCTTAATAAACTGGAAATAGAAGGGAAGTTGTCAAAACCTACAGTGACCACCATTCTTTATAGTGAAATGTTGGAAGCAATCTCTTTAAAATCAATAAAGATGGAAATCCTCATTAGCATAGTACAATTTTTAAAAAGAGTGATGATTGGAAAAGAAACCAAATAGAAAATTCTTTTTTTTTTTTTTTTTTTAATCCCCTGAGACAGAGTTTTACCATGTTGCCCTCAGTAGAGTACCATGGCATCACAACTCACAGCAACCTCAAACTCCTGGGCTCAAGTGATTCTCTTGCCTCAGCCTCCTGAGTAGCTGGGACTACAGGCGCCCACCACAGAGCCCGGCTATTTCTTGGTTGCAGTGGTCATGGTTGCCCAGCAGGCCTGGGCTGGGCTCAAACCTGCCACCTTCAGTGTATGTGGCCGGCACCCTATTCACTGAGCCACAACAGAAACAGGTGCTGAGCCAAAACAGAAAACTCTTAAGAAATATGAGAATTTAAAGTTTATCAAGATACAGTATCAATATAAAAATAAAGTTTTTAATTTCAAGCAGAATCTCACCTTATCCATTTTAAGTCCTTTTTAATGGGTTTGAGTCCTTATACTCCATTCTATTCCTCTTTCTCTTACTAAGGCCCCATAGATGGTGACATTCAGTCTCCTGTCTGCAATATTCTTTCCCCACCTCTCTCTCCTTTTCTTACTTTCTGCAAATGGCTACATACATTGACCTGACCCCATACCAGGGTCCCACACCAAGTGTGGGCAAGCTTCAAGATAGCCATCACAATTACCAGAAGTGTTGGCAAATATTTTCTGTGACTACTGCAAGGCTTTGTGGGCCATATAATTTCTGTTATAACTACTTGACTTTGTAGCTGTAGCATAAAAGCAGCCCCAACAATACAATAAATGAACAGACAGGCCTGTTCCAATGAAACTTAATTTACTGAAACAGGTGGCAGTCTGCTGATCCCTGGACCAGAACATAAATTCCTAATTCTGGTTTTCAAACACACCTAAGGGAGCGTAAATAATTTCAAAGGCTAGCAAGAAATTTCTGACACTAAAATTAGAAGTAAGCTGCTATGTTGGTAAGAACAGAAAATTAGGAAGTGTTAAAGTGTTTCTTTTTTTTTGGTTAGTAATCACTTAATTCCCATAATTTCTTCATCTTTATGGCATTTTGAGGTCACATCTTTATGTTTTTACTATCACTCTAATGGGGTCTAATAAAAGAGGTGATAAATGTGGGTGATTAATTCCTATCTTGAGTTGAAAATTCAATTTTTATATTCATATTTTTAATTACTACAACATTTTTATTTTTGTATATGGTATGAGTGTAGTGGTCTAACTTTATTATTTTTCATATGGGTAACTAACTATATCAACATTAATAAACAATTTCTTTCCCATTGATTGGAAATGTATCTCTCATATGCTAAATTCTCGTATATTCTTAGAGCTGTAATGACATTACATTTACATTTATTTGAGACAGATTCATATTTCTATCCTAAGACTTTCGCTCATGAATAATTCAGGCCCTTCAATCAAATTTTCCAGTTTTTCCCCCACAAAGGAAAAGTTCTCACCGATGTTCATTTTGTCTTTTGTTCCTTTAAACTTTCCAGGGTTTCATCTATTTTATTGGTATTTACCTTCCAAGCCAGCTTTTGGTGTAACACATCCTATTATTTTGTTTTCTACTTTCTTCATTTCTGTGTTCATCTTTACTAATTATTTATTTGCCATTGGTTTATTTTATTATTTTTTATTACTGTTATTTAAATGAATATTAATTCATTTATTTCCTTACTTTACTTACATATTCATTTATTAGTTTCTTCCTTAATAATACAAATATTAAGGACATCAATTTTTCTCTCGGTACAGCCTTATCCATGTCCCATGGGTTATAGTACTAAGTGTTCTCTTTATTTCTAGGTAAATCTTAACTTCAATCTTGAGTTCCTCTTTGACATAGGAGATACTTCAAAGATGCTTCTTGACTATTAGGCATACAAGACTTTTTAAGTCATCTCTTTATTGTCACTGATATTATTAGATTAATTGGAGACTTGCTTATAAAATTGCTACTAGGTGAAATTTTGTAAGTTTGCCTTTATTCAAGAATATGACTAATTTTCATAAGTATCTGACTACATTTTTTTAAATAAATAGCATACAATGTTTTATAACTGCTTGCTAACTATAGCATAATTACACTATTTAAATCCTCTATATATGCCCTTATTTTGTGTTTTTTGAAAAACGAAATTCACAAGGCCTACCATTTACAGTATTAGATATTTACAATATACCATATATTATAAATGCTTTCCACATATTATCTCATTTAATCCTCATAACCACCTATAAGATAGGTACTACAACTACTCATTTTTGAGTTAAGAAAAATGGAACTCTAAAAAAGACAAGTAACTTTCCGATCAAGATGTTAAGCTAGGATTCAAACCCATATATGTTTCAAATGCTCATGCTCTTAAAGACTGGACAATACAACTTCTGTCTGGCTTTCACAATGTATTATACCTGATAATAGTCTACCTTCCAAACTTATTTTCTATTCAGTCCCAAGTAAACCCTCCTCCTTAAGTTTCCACTAACTTCCACAAGCTACTTCATACTTTTGTATTTCTGCTTATGCTTCTTCCACATACTTTTTATCTCTGCTTTGTTTTAATCCCTTAAGGGCAAGCTCTGGTGCCTTACACAAAACCTTCCTGACATATTCAGCCAACAATGAGTCTTCCAGCTGACTGAACAGTAAATACTCTCCAACTTAGCCTAACTGTTCTCTAAGTATTCCCTTTTACTTGAGTGAATAAAGTTCAGTCTTGTTCAGTCTTCCCAGCTAGAGCATAAACATCTTTAAGACAAAGTTTATATCTAATACTTAGCATCTGTAATTCTCAAAATGTTTTATTCAGTGACAGACACATAAAAAACAAACATATGCAACAATGAAATAGTACAATATCAATCAGCCACAGAGGACAAAATAACTAAAAAAAAAAATGAAAATATTCACAGACTATCCAAGCTGATGTTTCCATTAAAAGAATAAGATAACAGATTCCTTTCTATCACTATACAATTCAAATCAACAAACATTCAAGAACTTATTGTCCACAAGATATCATACAAGTATATATTATCTCATTTAATTGTTTGATTAAATGGGTTAAATTATGTTCTCTAAAATATATACCAGGATGTTGGGTCACGGGTTCCTGTGAGTATCACTTACTGGACACAGTGTCTTTACAGACATATTCAAGTCAAGATGAGGTCATACTGGATTGAAGTGGGACTTAAATTCAAGGACTGGTACCCTTATAAGAAGGCCATGTGAAGAAACAGGAACACAGACACACAGGGGCACACACGATAACAGAGGCAAAGACCAGAGTGAGGCAGGTGCAAGCCAAGGACTGGTGGCCACCATGAGAAGCTAGGAAAGAGGTCTGGAATAGATTCTCCCTCATCAGAAGGAACTGACATTGCCAACACAATGATTTCACACTTCTAGCCTCCAGAACTATAAGAATAAATTTCTATTCTTTTAAGCCACCAGTCTGTGGCACTTTGTTATAATGGCTCTGGAAAAATAATACAGGAAGAAAAGAAAGATTAGTTGATGTGCTCTTTGTTCTCAAGTAGCTTATTATCTAACACAGGGGACTAGTTCAATAGAAAGGGTAAATTGGATCAGTATATAAATATATCAGGCGGTTGTATCCCATCACTTTAACTCGACACAGTGGGTTCTCAACACTCACGTACGTTGAGTCATACGAGTCATGTGTATGATTCATACGAGTCATAAAAGAGTGAACGCCTGATGGGGCAATCATTGAACAAAGAGGAATGGGAGTACGAGTTCTTTTCCTGGGGTGGACAATTCTGAGGCATATTTTATAGGTTTCTCAGAAAGTTTTGGCAGATGAAACCACAGTTATCCAAAGCAGCAACTAACTTGAGAACAAACGCTTATACTAGCTGTCTCTCTTTCTTTCCCTGTTTCCCTCTTTCCAGGGCTATACTTCTACATGTATTCCCTGGATCATTTTCCAAAGTAAAATATTTCACAAAAGGCCTGGCCCTGGACTCTGATTACAAGAAACCCAGACTATGAACCCCAAATTACCTAGAATTTAAGGGCAAGTTTGGATACAAAAGCATTGACAGAGAATGCTACAAGAGTCATACCTTGCTAAGAAAACTGAGGAAAGTGTTCAGCATGTAAAAGCCATTTAAGGAAGGGACTTAAGAGATGGCATGATTACAACAAACACAGAGGTGAAAAGACAGTTTTCCAGGAGAAGATACAGCATGATCAAAGCCCAGAGGTTAGAAAAATGATGTACTTTTTGGGGAAGAGATGGCCATCTAATTTCACCAAAATACAACATGGAGGAATCAGAGAAAAGAGGGAGGTAAGAGTATAAACATGGACTGGAACAACGTTGTGGCTAGGTGACTTCACAGTGTATGGAAGCTGGAGTTTGAATGGAGCACCCACAGAAACGGAGTTATAACAAGCCTAATGGGTACAAAGGGAAACTTAACAAGGCCATGGTGCTCTGATGTTTCTCAGTTTCTATTACAGACTATGTCAAAAAAGGCGAATACACTGACATAAATGAAATAAAACCAAGAATCTAGAAATAGCTAGTGAAAAATATATTTCAATATGGTTCAATGGGCCAGGTGCCATGACTCACACCTGTAATCCCAGTACTTTGGGAGGCTAAGGGAGGGGTGGATTGCTTGAGGCCAGGAGTTCAAGACTGCAGTAAGCTATGATTATATCACTATGCTCTAGCCTGGATGACACCGATCCTGTCTGAAAAAGAAAAAAAAAGTTCAACGAGTATCTGCTTATTATGTTAGTGATCATTAAACATTATACTATACTTTAAACAAATTTGATAAACAAAAAGCTGAATGTACAAAAAAAGTAACACTCATTCACAAAAGTATAAACTTTAAAAAAAACAACCCTTCATCTTAAAAAAAAAAAAAAAAAAAGAACTGTATGTGTATGTCTGTAGTAGAAAGAATAATGGATCCACAAATATGTCCACATCCTGACCCCCAAAATCTATGAATGTGTAAACTCAATGGCTAAAGGGACTTTGTAGACGCATTTAGGTTTAGAATCTTGAGGTAGATTTTCCTGGATTATGTGATTACATACCGAATGTAATCACAAGGATTCTTATAAGGGGGCAAAAGGGTCAGTCAGTTGGTGAGAGATTTAGTATGCTGCTTGCACTGAAGATGGAGAAAGGGGCCAAGAGCCAAGGAATGCAGGTGGTTTCTAAACGCTAGAAAAAAGCAAGGAAACAGATTCTTCCCCGGAGCCTCTAGAGGAAACACAGAGCTGTGGCTTGAACCTCCAGGACAGTAAGATGATAAATTTGTGTTGTTTTAAACCACTACACCATGGTAACTTGTTATAAGAGCAATAGGAAACAATGCTCTATGATCTAATGTTTCTCCTAGGGATAAATTCCAGTGAAATCTTACTGGCCCAGGTAATTATCTTAAACTATATCCACAAATTCTTTGACCCTACTTTTTAAAAAAGATATGAGTCCTAATTCCTCTTTTATTTAGGCTGGATTTAGTGACTCACTTATAAAGAGATTATGGTAGAAGTGACGGTGTGTGGCTTCTCCGAGTAGGCCATAAATGGTTTTTCTTCTTGGGATCACTGGAGGAAGCCGGCTGCCTTGTCATGAAGACACTCAAGCAGCCCCAAGGAGAGGCATACAGCCAACGAGAGCCTGAGATTGTATGAGTGACTCTGTTTGCCATCCTAACTACAACCTCGTAAGAGACCCTGAGTCAGACAACTCAACTAATAGTCTTGAATTCCTGACTCACAGAAACTCTGAAATAATGTTGGCTGTTTAAGCTACTAAGTTTTGGTTTACTCTTTACACAGTGATATGTATAATGACCAACACAGCCCATATGGAGTCATGTACAAGGATGTATATATACCACAGCAGTATTTGCGGTAAAAGAGATTTGGAAAAAATTTAAGACTTCACTAGAAAACAGTGTCAGGTACTACAGAATACTATATAGTAAAGTTACCATCACAGAGTAGAAGGACACAGATTTGAGTACATACAAAAGAAGTGAAAGTAGGGACTCAATCGGGTAGTTGTACACTCATGGTCACAGCAGCTTTATTCACAATAAATAAAAGGTGGAAGCAACTCAAGTATCCACTGACAGATGAATAAATAAACAAAATATGGTATATACACGCAATGGAATATTATTTAGACTTAAGAAGGGAGAAAATTCCAACACATGCTACAGCATGGATGAACCTTGGGACCATTATGCTAAGTGAAATAAGTCAGTCATAAAAGAAAAATATTATATAATTCTTCATATATGAGGTTCCCAAAGTACTCAAATTCACTGAGGGAGAAAGAATTGGGGAGGGGGGGAGGAGGAAAAGAGGAAATAGTCTACAGAGTTTCAATTAGAGAAGATTAAAAAGTTCTGGAGATGGACAGTGGTAATGGTTGTACAACAATATCAATGTACTTAATGCCACAGAACTATACACTTAAAAATGGGTAAGATGGTAAGTTTTATGTTAAATATATTTTATCACAATCAATTTTTTAAAACCTCATCAAATGTAAAGAAAAATATTACCCAAGAATTCATGCATATTTATTCATCCAATAACACACGTGAATAAGTGTCTACAAGGAGAGTGGAAGTGGAGTATGGGGACGGAGGGGAAAGGCTTGCCTTCTATAGACTGATGAGGTCAAGATTTGATTTACAAAATCAACTTTTGAGAACCTATTTATCTAACCTCATTATATATTCAAGATACATAGTATTTCAAGAGCAATTTACTCTTCAAAATTACCTGTGATCCCAAGCAAATTCTGTAAAAAAGCACAATGTTTTTTAAGAGAAACCCACCACATTCTTCTAAATTAGAAGATATTTTAGATTATATATATCTTTAAAGATCCTAGGAGTAGCCAAAGCGATCAATGTTTAACTTGCAATAAAATTTCACATAGTTCTAAGTTTTCTTAGACGTTAGTTTCCATGACTTTGAGTCTTTTAGCACCTTTCATAGGTCTATCATTAAGCATGTGCTCAAATATTTTAAATGTAGCAAATATACTTCCTCAAGTATTACTCCTCTTTTCTGAATCATAATGCTCTGTCCCATCTTAAGTGTTGATAGGTTTCACTCAGACTCTAATACAAAAAAAGGGCCTAAGGGAGATCAAAATTGAAGAGAGAGAGGGCGGTGCCTCTGGCTCAAAGGGGTAGGGTACCGGCCCCATATGCCAGAGGTGGCGGGTTCAAACTCAGCCCCGGTCAAAAACTGCAAAAAATAAAAACAAAAAATAAAAATTGAAGAGAGCGGCCAAGTGCAGTGGCTCATGCCTGTAATCCTAGCACTCTGGGGAGGTAGATAGCTTGAGCTCAGGAGTTTCAGACCAGCCTGAGCAAGAGTGAGACCCCTGTCTCTAAAAAAATAGCCAGACGTTGTGGAGGGCATCTGTAGTCCCAGCTACTTGGAGGGCTAAGGTAAGAGAATCGCTTTAGCCCAAGAGTTTTAGGTTGCTGTGAGTTATGATGCCATGACACTCTACTGAGGGCAACAAAGTGAAACTCTGTCTCAAAAAAAAAAAAAAAAAAAAAATTGAAGAGAACATTTAAGCATATAAAGGAATTAAAGATTGGTTAAATTATGTGAAGTTATTAACATTATAAAATGGATAAAAATGCTAAAATCGAAATCTATAGAGCAATTAATACAAATGGAAAACATTAACAGCTTTGATTCAGTTCATAAAGTATACTTATAAATTTTTAATTTTAAATATCTTAATAGCATAATTCTGGTCATATCAAGTAACAGTGAATAATTTTTAAAAATACTAATGTCAAAAGCTTAGTCATACATTAGATATTTTATCTATAAGGGAATCATATCAACTTAATTTAGTTATTTCTTATTTAATTCAGATAACATCTCAATCTAATGCTGTTCTAAACATATTCATATGATTAATAAGATGATTCCCAAAATGTTCATGAATTATCATTATGAAAACTGTTGCCTCTCCATTTGCTTAGTTACCAGGTATTGTATGAAGCATTCTTATATTGTAATTAAAAACCCACAACTAAGTAGGATTTATTTTTCATTTGTTTAATGATTTGTCAGTGACTTATACTGCTTTCACAATCATCTTATATACTATATTGTATTTTACGTAATAAGAGGTATTATAAAATAGCCTTATAGAATTAGAATAAAAGTTAGAAAACTTAAGCTCTTTATATCCCTATACATCTTTATATCCCCTACAATATATGACCTTGGAAAAAGTCATAACATACCTTATTAGGAGTACTCTTAACATTTAAAATGAGAATAAATGGTAAAAATCATTTACTGTATATACTCGAGAAAAACCCAAACTCGGCACAAATTTTGTGCTGGAAAAACTCGGCTTATACTCAAGTATATACGGTATGTAAAAAGAACTTTATACACTCTGAAGCACTATGCTGGGTGGGATTAAAAGCACTGAATAACATTAGCTATTAACTTCCACTTGGAATTTTAATACAACATCTTTAATTTTAGCAATAGTTTCCACAGGATTTAAGAATGATACCTTAAGTACTATTAATCCTGATATCCATGATCAAATAATTTTTAAAGCAGAAATAACTTAAGAATAAAATTGTTTTAAATTAGCAATGAAAATTTGTATAGTCTTATTATTTAAGTCCAATTCCTTATTATCCTGAAAAAATTAAACAAAATTGTAAGTTCTCTTAAGACTTTCCCATTACCTAACCACTATTTAAGAGGCACTGTCACTTATTCTGGAGGGCTTTACGAAGCCACTGCAATTGTTGGTCAGGGAATGAGGAGGTGTGGCAGACTGGTTACCATAAATACACATAAAATGAGGCATTTAAAACTGTACTCAATTTGAAAACATATGTTTTTACACATGTAAGTAAGGGGAAAAAATAAGCGCAATGAAAAACACTCTATATCAAAAGTACATCTTATGAGCATTCACTAAAAAGAAAACATCTAAAAGAAAAGCCATGGGGCTTTAAAATATCTGCCTGTATACTTTATTCAATGACATCAAAAGTGACCTATGAGAAATATAAAATTGCTTAATAAATATAGATGGCAATTATTGGGCCCACAAAAATTTATCAACAAAATTTTCACAAAGTAATTTACATTATAAAGTGACTTGCTCTTTAATAACCTAATTAATAGCATAAAAGCGTCACTGACAAAGGAAAAGATCTACTGTTTCATACATAATTTATTAAGATTTCCTTTAGGATCTGTGCTAAATCAAAGAATTTGAGCATCTCTTTTGTGATGCAGAATCAAAGTGTCTGATACATCTCACTGTCAAAACATTCACAGCCTAATATTTTACCTACTTAAAAAAAACCAAACAGAATAATCTCCCCCCGTATTCAGGCTGCAATTATGAACTATGGCTTTTTGTAAATGGACTTCTATTCCCAGCATTTGCTGCAAGGTTTCTTATTCCTCTGCAGTTGTCTTTTCAGCCTAACAGGGAGAAAAGCACTGCTGCAGTCACTCGCAAAAAAGCCACTATCATTGCTTTGGTAACTAACAAAGACACTGGTGTCTCTTTCCCTCCCTATTCACAGGGAGTTCACCTACATGTTTTACAAAAGCAGGCACACTACCGGTGACCAATATCACCACCCGAGCTCTGCAGGACCTGCCCCCCTTCTCGTCCTCCCATCCCCAGTAGCTCTTTCCCCTAGGTTCACACCAGCCATTAGCAGCAGCTTTGTACCCCCTCCTCTGGCTACCACGGCATGTGTCCTCGTCGCCAGGGAGGAGAACAAGCCTTTCAATGGGGTAGAGCTTTTGCTTCTCGCCATGAATATGCTCCATTCTTTGTTGTCCTCTAACCGTTTCCTTAGATACTATTATTCTACTCTACTCTGTCAACAGGCATTATAAAAACAAAACCCCCTTGTAGCTTCAAAAACAGCTCTTTCCCACAGACTCCCCTTAACACTTCTCCCCCTCCCCCACTTCTTCCTCTTCTGTCAAAAAGCCTGGATCAGAAGCACAGGAAATCCATCTCCAGTGCTGCAGTGGGAAGTGGGGGTGGGGGGTGACGCCCCTGCCTCTCCACTGGCATGTGGCAGTGGACCCGATACCAAGCAAAGGCCATCGATTTAAGATAGTGCGGGGGTGGGGGACCGCCTCCCCTCCTCCCACAGCAAGCCAGGCCACCGCATCTCCAGCACCTACCCCATTTCCGAGCCCGGCAGCACCTCCATTCTGTCTCCAGTGACACCCCGGCGGGCTGCGCCAATACAGCCACATGTCGGTCACGTGTGCCCAGGCCCAGCCAATCAGCAGGCTCCGGATGGGAAGGGAGAGCGCTCTGGTCCGCATCCAGCGGATTGCACAGCTGCTTCACGCTCGGCTTCCCGACCCAACCGCACTGGCACTCCGCAGCAGGGCGCAGGGCGCAGGGCAGGCGGACCCGCCCCACCGCAAAGCTGGCCTGGACCCTAGCTGCATACCAAGTCTCCTGCATACGCCCTCAACTGCCCCATTCTTGGTAACCCAGGAAAGCTGATGGTAGCTGACATGCAAAGTAGGGTGGGGTGAGGGACGTCCACAGGGCAGAAAGACTAGCATGAGATGTTAAGAAGTGGGAAGGGAGTAACAAATTACATCTCACGCGCTATGATTTACATGTCTGCAGAATAAATAGAATTTTATTAAATGTATTACAGGGAATAATTTTCGATTATGAACCACTGACTTCCTTAGGTAAATCACTCCAATTATGTTTGAAGCTATGATAGCAGCATAGTGTAGTGGCTGAGTCAGAACCCTGGCGTCGTGTGGACTGGGCTGAATCTTTGCTCCTGCCACTCTAGCTCTTTCCCGTTAGTCATTTAACCTTTCAGTGCTTCAATTTCCTCTTCTATAAAATAGGAATTGAAGTATAGGAGTTAATATATACAAAGCAGTATTTAGAGTAGTCCCTAACAGAGTTATGATGTTAGCTACTACTAATCTGAGGTTTAAATTTAATATCTTAATACAAATTCTGTTCCATTGAAAGCCAACCACGTGAAGCTTAAATTACTCATTTTGTGGATTAGAAGGACAAAAATCCAAACTGCCAGGAATTCAAAGTTCTGGTTTACCTAGGGAGCTCAACAAAGTGTCCTCAATAAGTTATGGTACTCTTTAAAATAACTGAAAAACCACAGGCGCCTGTGGCTCAAGGAGTAGGGCACTGGCCCCATATGCCAGAGGTAGCAGGTTCAAACCCAGCCCCAGCCAAAAACTGTAAAATAACTGAAAGAGTACAATTGGAGTGTTCCTTACACAAGGAAATTATAAATGCTTGAGGTAATAATTGAGATATATCAATTACCCTGATTTGATTAATAAGTATTATATGCCTATATATCACATGTACCCTATAAATACCCTATTAAGTATACATGCTAATTAAAAATAAATTTTTAAAAAATGAGAATCCAGTTTCTATTATCTATTTAGAGTTTAAAAGGATATTAAACTTCAGGTTTTAAAATGAGGTATACTTTCTATAATGTTTTGTTAATTTTTCAAATTAATAGTATGAAAACAAGCTATTAAACAGCATATTTTAGGCAATCCCATTTTATTAAAAATAATATATATATATATTAGAAAAGTAAAAGACACACAACAAAATGTCCACAGAGGTTATCCTTGGAAGGTGGGATTACAGGCCTGTTTCTTCTGCTTTTCTGTTGTGCTTTTAGATTTTTTGCTCTTTATTAGTCTTTAGGTTATAATGCCTGACATTTAGCCTGACATTCTAAATATTTGTTGAATGAACAAATGAAAGACTTCCACAGACCACATATTACAATAATTAAAAAAAAATATTAAAAGGTTAAAATATTTAGAAACAATATATCTTCATATTAAAGGACATGAATCAATTTGATTATCTCCTAAATAACTATTATGAAAAATAAAATGTTTTAAAGATCCTCTTACTAAAAGAACATGATCCACTGCATAAGAATTACTTATATAGTCACTGATTGGGACAAATTCAGAAGACATAATTTTTCTTATAAATACTAGGCCCTAGTATTTTCAGAAGAAAAACGATCTTTCAAAACAAAGAATACATTTTAAAAGCTCCCCCAAATAACTTCTTAGTGTCCTAAGAAACAACTGTAAGTCTATTACGCTTGACTCAGACTATGATTCAAGCTATTACTTAGTAAACCACTTTGTAGCCAAAATATTTGTCTAAATTTTATTTTATAGAAATTATATTTTATAGAAATATAAAATGCATATTTTATTTTTTATATTTATATTTATATTTATTGCAAATTAAAATGCATATTTCTGCATATTTTATAGAAATTAGTCAGTGATTAAGTGGCAGAAGAAAGTTATGACCATTACATGTTCATTAATCACTATGCTTCAAATCTAAAAGCAAGCCAATCTAAAAATTAAACATCTTATAATATTGTCACCAATTGAATTTATTCAGTAACATTTTTCAAACTAGCTTCCTCAAGGATTCCAAAAGTTTGATGTGATTTTAAAAACTATATTTAGCTGTTTTAAAACTATAATTAGGCTAGGTATGGTGGCTCACACCTGTAATCCCAGCACTTTGGGAGGCCAAAGGAGGGAGATTATTTGAAGACAAGAGTTGGAGATTAGCTTGAGCAACATAGTCAGACCTCACCTCTACAAAAAAATTTAAAAATTAGGTGGGCATGGTAGCACATGACTGTAAGTCTCAGCCACTCAGGGTGCTGAGGTAGAAGGATTGTTTAAACTCAGGAGTTTGAGGAGTGAGTTATAAATGTGTCACTAAACTCCCTCCAGCCTGGGCAACAGAGCAAGACTCTATCTCTAAAAAAGGAAACAAAACAAAACAATCCTCCCATAAATAAAAAACATATATACAATCAAAATATATTGGGACAGATTTGAATGGGGAGATCACTGAAGCAAGACTTTGTGTTACCAGGCTTATATGTAACTCAGAATAAAGCTCCTGCCATTTCTATACCTCTGTTTAATCAAACACATTACCATTTATATAACACACTACATATGCATTAAAAATACTTTTTCTTTTTTCTCTCTCTCTCTCTTTTTTTTTTTTTTTTGCAGTTTTTGGCCAAAGCTGGGTTTGAACCCACCACCTCTGATACATGGGGCCAGTGCCCTACTCCTTTGAGCCACAGGCACCATCCAAAAATACTTTCTGATCAAAAGAAATATACAAATAAGTTGTATGAGAAGGCTGTTTTAAGAATGCATGGACAAATTATACTCTTGATTTCAAATATCAGTGTTATGACCAGCTTCATTGTTTTTAGTACATTCCTTCATAAGTAAATGCTATAAATATGAACACATATTTCACCTCAGGAAAAAAAAACAAAACCCTCCAAACCTTCTGCAGCTAACAACAACAAAAGTAACTAAATAGGATTAATAGAATTCTCCATGTCTTAAATCTGACACTCTTATTTTTTACACAGGCCTAACTTAAGACAGGTTTAAAAAATGGACGAGAAGTACGGATACAATAAACTAATGTATAGTTAAAATTAGCGCTCTTTCTGTCATGGCAATTAATTCTTGTGCTTTATCAACAAACTTAACTGCTTTTCTACTGAAGTCCTCTCTATAGAGATCAACAAAAGTTTTTTGTTTGTTTTTGAGACAGAGTCTCACTCTGCTGCCCATATTAGAGTACAATGGCTCAATTATAGCTCATTCCAACTTTAGCTCCTAGACTCCAGTGATCCTCCTGCCTCAGCCTCCTAAGTAGCTCAGACTACAGGATGTTCCACCATGCCCAGCTTTTTTTTTTTTTTTTTTCTCTTTTGTTAGAGATAGATTCTGGCTATATTGCCCAGGCTGGTCTTGAACTCCTGGGCTCAAGCACTCCTCCCAACATCAACCTCCCAAAGTGCTATTATAGGCATGAGCCACTGCTCCTAGTAAAATGGTTTTATTTTTTTCTTTAAAAATCGTAAGTATGCATTGAAAAGGCAGCTGCAAATGTAAATTTAATTTCTACAGGAGATAAGGCTTCAAATAAGGCTCAGCTTTATTTAGATTTATATTGGTTATGGTGTGATAGAAAAGCATAAGACAGGAAGAAACTGAGTTACATTTCCAAGGTCAAATTGGCTGTGAAGACTTTCTATGCTTTTCATGGGATGTGAGGAGGTGAAATATCACAATGTAATGAGATTTTTAGTGATGTATAAACTAAGTAGGATAGAGATATTCACAGTCTACAAACCAGACTTATCCATGTGTCCTGTGTTATCTGAAGAGGTGAAAGATTCAGAAGCATTCCTGGCATCAGCAATAAACTCTTAGTTTTTCTCTCTCTAGTCTCTTTCCTCTCTAATCAGCAAACATTAAGGTCATTCTATACACTTTTGTTCAAGAACATTCCATGGCTTTCTTCTGCTGACAGTGGAAGTGAGACATTTAATCATGGAGTGCAAAATATTTTCTAATATGTTAAATCTCCTTCCAATTACCACAAATTTAGTGGCTTAAAACAACATAAATTTATTACCTCACAGGTTCTATAGTTCAGATGTCCAAGATGGGTCTCACTAGGCTAAAATCAAGGTGTCTGCAGGGCTGTACTCCTTTATGGAGGCTCTAAGAAAGAATGTTTCCTTGTGCTTTGCGGCTTTTAGAGATCAAAGCCAGTAATGGTGGTTTGAGTGCTTCTCACGCTAAAGGACCCTGACCTTGCTTCTATCCGTCATATCTCCTCCTCTGACTCTCATTTTTCTGCCTCTCTCTTCACTCTTTAGGAACCATATTAAAGACCCTTACACTGGGCCCACCTCAATGAAGATATGTGAAAATGGACAATATCTTCAAAAGTCTTTAAAATGTTCAAAATGCTTACTGTGGTTTGAATATTCCCATAAAAACAACATGTGTCAGAAACTAATTCCCAGCACAACAGTGTCGGGGTGGCACCTAATGGGAAGTGTTCATGTTCCACTTTGAGTTAGTTCTGTTTCACTGCCCTTGTAAGATGTTAAATGAAATCTATTTATGCAAAATTAGGCAGAATTATGACCCCCAGGACTTGCCCCACTGTTACTCTAATAAATATACTACATTACATGGTAAAAGAAACTTGGCAGATATGATTAAGCTATTAATTAACTGGCCTTAAAATAGAGAGATTGGGTAGACCCAGTGTAATCAAATGAACCCTTAAAAAGCTCAAACTGTTCACTGGCTTTCCAATGGAATATGAATAAATCAAAAATTCTTTACCTTGGCATACAACTCTACAAAGTCTAGATCCCACTCCTACCACCTCCCTGCCCCCACTTCCTTCCCTCTTTCTTAAGTCTTAGAACTAGCTTTTCTTCAGCCCCAAAAATTGCTCCCAAATATTCAGATGACTGCTCTCAGATGACTTCACATCATTTAGGTCTTGGCATAAACGTCACATCTTCAAACAGACCTTCCCTGATCAACACCACTACCATCCTCAAACTTTCTACCATATTATGAAGTTTAACATTTAAAGTATTTGACATCTGAAAAGCTCCATCTATGTATTTATATATTCGTCTCCCTCGTCACTGTTTTCCATATTGGACTATAAATTCCACAAGGACAAAAACTAGACTCTACTCCACTGCTGTTTCCCTCACATCTAGAACAGTGCTTGGTGCTTACTGTTCAGTGTATGAATGTGATGATATAACAACAACAAAGATATCAATTTATAATGTAGTAGAGGACTAAGACATTTACAACCAAAGTTTTAATACAAGGCAATGTATTATTAAAGAGTGAGAGATTGGATAGCTTCTGGTTAGGTAATCAAGCAAAGACTTCAGAAACAAAGCAGCAACAGAACTAGCTTTGAAGGATTTAAAAAATTTTGTGTTAGGTTAAAAAAATTAAACTTCATCTTATAGGCAATGAAAAAACATGTTTCAAATAAGGAGGGATATGATTAAGCAAGATCGACAAAAATTAACAGGACTAGCTGTGTAGTTCCTACTCAAAAGGAGATATTATCAGAAACTATATGCATCCTATTACTAATTTACATCTAAGCTTAATGGTCAAAACCTTTTTCAACTGGAAAATATAATGGCAAGAAAAAAACCATTAAATTATACACTATGAGGAATTTCATTTTATTTAGTATCATTTTAGAAATTTTGATTAACAGTTATTTATTAATTCTATGCTGTTAATAAAACAAAAAACAAAAATAACCTTTGACAACCACTCTACCAAATTAACAAAATATTTAAATATTTGTATTTTAAGTCAGGAAATATTTTTTCTAAAAAAAAAATTTTTTTTGCAGTTTTTGGCCAGGGCTGGGATTAAACCTGCCACCTCCAGCATATGGGGCCAGTGCCCTACTCCTTTGAGCCACAGGTGCTGCTCTTTTATCTAAATTCTTATCATGCCCTAATCTGGTAAAGCTGTAGTTTTAGGGTATGCAGTGTTTTATTTAAATAATCCTTTCCTTAGAAGGAAAAAAAATTCTGAGGAATTTTTTAAAAGTTAAATGTTTAAAACAAGATTGTATGCCTGTCTTTGTTTTTAAAATATATCTTTAATATTTTTTAACTTTGATCTTTACTTAAAACCTAAAACAGTTACAAAGGTACAATTTTACAATATAAACATAAACTGTATTCATAAAGATAACATTTTAACACTGAAAAGCTCAGTGACTTAAGGTCACCAAAAAAAGAGAAGCACACAGAATGAGGTTTAAAAAAAAAAAGCCTCTGGCAGCACCTGTAGCTCAGTGGGTAAGGCACCAGCCACATACACTGAGGTTGGCGGGTTTGAACCCAGCCTGGGCCAGTTAAAACAATGATAACTGCAACAACAACAAAAATAGCCAGGCGTTGTGGTGGGCACCTGCAGTCCCAGCTACTTGGGAGGCTGAGGCAAGAGAATCACTTAAGCCCAAGAGCTGGAGGTTGCTGTGAGCTGTGATGCCCCAGCACTCTACCCAGGGCAACAGCTTGAGACTCTGACTACAAAAAAAAAAAAAAAAAAAAAAGCCTCTATCCCATAAAAATAGGACTTTTTTCCCCCACGAAATAAATAGAAAAATAGGATTTAGTGATTATTTCTTTACAATTTAAAATATCATAGAACACCTAAATTACCTGGTGGACCATTTATCGTTTATAACATACGACTCGTCCCTTGAAATACATCAGAATTGATAGCAAAAACCCAATTTTAATTGATGTTAAAGACAAAATTTGATAACCAAGAAGAGAGATCTAACATAATCAGAAATGAAAAATGAGATATTATCACTGATACAACAGAAATATAAAATATCATCCGTGACTTATGAACGACAATACACTCACAAACTAGAAACCCCAGAGGAATAGATGAATTCCTGAACACATACAACCTCCTGAGATTAAACTAGAAAGAAAAAGAACTTCTGAACAGACCAATAACAGGTAGTGAGATTGAATCAGAAAGAAGAAATCTCCCTACAAAATAGAGCTCAGGAGCAGATGGATTCACAGCCGAATTCTACTAGACATACAAAGAACTGGTGTCAGTCTCTCTCTGGGAACACTAAAACTGTTCCAAAAACTCGAGAATGAGGGAATCCTCTCTTACTTGTTCTACAGATTCAGTATCACACTGATACTAAAAGCAGGAATGGATGCAACAAAAACAAACAAACAAATCCAATATCTCTGATGAGCAGACATGCAAAAATCCTCAATACTAGCAAACTGAATTCAACAGCCCATCAAAAGGATCAAGGGTAATTCACCACAATCGTGTGGGTTTTATCACAGGGATGTGAAAGGATCGTGGAGAAACTTGCCCTTTTCCTCTAGGTTGGTTTGCTGAAAAGATCAACTCACAGTTATGGTAGATGAACAAGAGAAAGGTTTATTTCCAAATACCATGTGTATGAGGGGGAACCACAAGAATGATTTCCCAAAGTTTCAGTGGCAGTCAGTGGCTTTTGAAGATGCCTTTAGAAGGGAGGGGGGAGAGAAACTGTAAAGTATACCTGTGGCAAGTGGTTGCTAAGGAGCGATGGAGTAGGTGGAGTAGGTGGAGGGAAACATTGATCAGTAAGTTAACCTGAGAGATAGGTATTGTGCTTCAAATGACCTTAGGGCCAGATCTATTAGCATGTGATAAGGAATTTAGCAGCCTTTTAAGATTTTAGGTAGAGGAAAGTCTTTGTTCAGAGTTTCCTGATTATGAATAGCTTTTAATTCAAAATAATCTTTGTATCAAGGAATCATATTTTGGGGTAAAATTTTCTTAGCTCCTTATTCCCCTCATCTGGAACTTCCCTAGAAGTTTCATACTTAACTCCACCAGATGCAAGGATGGTTCAACATTCCCAAGTCAATAAAGTGACTCACTACATAAACAGAATTAAAAATAAAAACCGTATGATCTCAATGACTTTTGGACTTTTATTATGAAGGGATACTGGATTTTAATGAATGTTTTTCCTGCATTCAATAAAATCCAGCATCCCTTCATGATAAAAGCTCTAAAAAAACTCAACATAGAAGGAACATATCTCAAAATAGTAAAAGCCACATATGACCCACAGCCAACATCATATGAATGGGAAAAAATTGAAAGCATTCCCCCTGAGAACTGGAACAAGAAAAGGATGTTCAAGAAAGAGAAGGCACACAGAATGATGAGTTTACCATTCTCTTAACGCTCACCACTTCTGTTTAATATGACTAGAAATCCTACCCACAGCAATTAAGCAAAATGGTGGGTTTGAACCCAGCCCCCAGGGCCTGCTAAACAAAAAAAATCAAAAAAAAGAAAGCAAGGAAAGAAAAAGAGAGAGAGAGAGAGAGAAAAGGGGAGGGGAGGGGAGGGGAGAGGAGAGGAGAGGAGAGGAGAGGAGAGGAGAGGAGAGGAGAGGAGAGAGGAGAGGAGAGGAAAAAGACAAGACAGACAAAGGGCACCCAAATAGTAAGTCAGGTTATCTCTGTTTGTTGATGATATGATCTTATACATAAAAAAAACTCTAAGGAATCCCCCCCAAAATCTGCTAGATTTGATAAATGAATTTAGCAAAGTCTCAGGTTATAAAATCAATGTACAAAAATCACTAGCATTTCTACACACCATCAATAATCAAGCTGAGAATCAAACCAAGAACTCAATTTCATTTACAACAGCTACAAAAACAACCCCTCCAAAAAAACTTGAGCTAGGAATAAATTTAACCAAGGAGGTAAAATACCTTTATACGGAGAACTACAAATCACTGATGAAAGAAATTATAGATGAAAAAAATGAAAAAGTATTCCATGCTTATCGATTGAAAGAATTGGTATTGTTAAAATGACCATACTGCCCAAAGCAATCTATAAATTCAATGCAATTTCTATCAAAATACCAACATCATTTTTTACAGAATTAGGAAAAGCAATTCTAAAATTCATATGGAACACCCCCCAAAAAAGAGCCCAAAGAGCCCAAACAGCCAAAGCAATCCTAAGCAAAAAGAACAAAACTAGAAGCATCATATTACCTGACTACAAGGCTATAATAAGCAAAACAGGATGGAATTAGCACAAAAGTAGACACAAAATCAGTGGAACAGAATAGAGAACCCATAAATAAAGCCATATACCTACAACCCACTGATCTTTGACAAAGGAGACAAAAACATACACTGGGGAAAGTAAATACTATTCAGTAAATGGTGCTGGGAAAATTGGAGCACTACATGAAGGTCCTTCATGATCTGGACCCTTCATACCTGTCCACCCTCATCAATTCCAATAACACTCTAACCACTTGGGCTCCTATGCTCTAAACACCAACTCATCACACTCACTATTTTATTTTCTAGAAGGTTGTTACCCCTGTTTTTTACCTAGCTAACATGGACTCATTTTTTTAGGAGTCAATTTAGATGAGATCTCCCAAAAGCCTTCCCTAAGTCCCTTGCCAGAATTACACCTTCCCCTCCCCACCCCAGTATGTTTCCAGTGCCATCCCTTACCAGCTGCGTCATCCCAAGTACTGATGTATACTTGCAAACTTAGGACTACCTCTTTAATAGTTTTTCTCACTAAGCTGTCTGAGAAAAGGCTCTTTGCCCTGTATATTGTCACTGTACAAGGCATCCGTGAAGTCTGTGTGCAATTTAAAATAGTTTAACATAGTAAAATGCACATGAACTTTATGGATACCTTGTATTATAAACAATATTCTTGCTATAAGTCCAAAGGAGATGCTCAAGAACTAGTAGAATATGAATAAACTACCTTGCATATTTCAATACCCAATTTTGTGAACTTAACTACCCCAAACAGCCAGGTGTTTTTCCCTCTACCTCCCCACAGAACTTAAATCAATTATCAACTCAACTTCTATTTCCTCCCATTACACCGAGAGCTTCTGAACAAGGAGCTCTGTCTTCACCTTCATAACTAGACAAGCCCTGTCCCAGGTATCTAGTAGACATTAAACATGCATTGAGTGAATGAAGAATATACCTTTAAAAATGCAAGTGGGGGGAAGGGGAAAGCACATTTCAGATTTATTTTTCCATCTTTACTAATAATAAGAGACCGCAAAGCTCTAGAAACATTTTGTGCTTGCTTCAGCATTAGAGAGAGGGAGCCATTAAAAGACCAAATTATTCCCCACGTAGTTCCTTATCCCCTGACTTCCTGAAACTTTGCTCTTTTTCACATGAATTCTATTCTTTTTTTTTTTAATTTATTTTTTTATTATAGATAAAAATATGCACCATAGATGTTTATTTCTAAGCATTAAACCCTTGACTCACAAAACAGGAGCCCTATAGAGGATCTTAAGAAGTAGGGAGGTCCCACCTTAACTGCCTAGCAAAAAGTAGGGGAGGGACAGTAATGAGCAATTTTATAAAAAACGAAAACTCTTACTCCAGAGCAACAAAAAGAAATGAAATGTTCCTGACATCCCAAATGCAAAAGCTGAACATATTTTCCTCTAGAAATAGCATTATTCTATGTTATACATGGTAGACATGGCAGTTAATATTGCATATGAATTAAATGGTCTTTTGTGGGCAGGGCTGAGGACATAATTTCCTATGGGACCATGGCAGATGTTTGGCTTTCTGAACTACTACTGTTTTCTTCATGTTTTCCCCTTCCACAAAAGAAACCCTGAATTTCACCATAATGATTTGATATAGTGTTTAAAATATTTACTATAATGGCATATAAATTTATGCAACTCACAAAATCAAACACTATAATACTACTTCAGTACTGCTGTAACTAAAAATACAACAGATTACTGTACCAGTAAGTTAATCACCTAACCTCCCCCAGAACTTCAAGCTCTTCAGTGAATATCCCTTTTATCTACCTATCTTAAGTCATCACTTTCTTTGCAGATATCTCAAGAGAGGACTT
The DNA here is from genome assembly GCA_963574355.1 of Loris lydekkerianus. Lineage (NCBI taxonomy): Eukaryota > Metazoa > Chordata > Mammalia > Primates > Lorisidae > Loris > Loris lydekkerianus. The sequence continues at coordinate 38,963 of CAUYPK010111159.1, read as the reverse complement.
TTTTTTCTCACATCCTATGCACTTTAGGTCAGGAGATAGAGTAGGATGCTAAAGGAGAAGGAAGCCAAAAGATGTGCTCTCTGCATCCAATTACCACTTTCAAACCTTGTTTCCAACTTCCTTAAACACTCAAGATCTGACACACTGCTCAGCTGTGTCCCCTCTATTGCTCCCAGCATCCTCTCCACTCTTACCCCCATCATCACTCTCAGCGACTTCCAAGCCTGTGTGGATTACCCATCTACTACTCTGGCTTCTTAGTTCCTTAACTTCTTCCACTTCAACATGATCCTCTCAGAGCCCTGTAATCATCAGTCACTGCACCAACTCCAAAATCTTAACCAAAAATCTCAAAGACACATTTCCAGTCTTTGAACTGTATATCCTATCCCTCTAGGTCAGCAGTTCTCAAACCTGTGGGTGGCAACCCCTTTGCAACAATGAAAATACATCCTGCATATCAGATATTTACATTACAATTCATAACAGTAGCAAAATTACAGTTATGAAGTAGCAATGAAAATAATTTTATGGTTGGGGGTGACCACAACATGAGGAACTGTATTAAAGGGTCACGGCATTAGGAAGGCTGAGAACCACTGTTCTAGGTCATTCTACCATCACTTACCTTGCTGATTGCTCCAATCCAATCAAAAATGATCTCACACAACAGTAATCACTTTCTGTCAAACACTCAAAAACCTCTTTCTACTCTCTTCCTCTATTATCTAGTAAAATCCTGATTTTCGTTGTACGCCTGTACCAGAGCAGCTTAAAAAAAGTCATGAAACAAAGCTGGCTAGTTTCACTTTAAATTCACAGTCATAAACATGAAAGGATATTCAACACTGGTTAGCAGGGCTATTATTATGTTTCTTAGAAAGGTTGAGTTGCCACACTCTAAGTTCTTCATACCAGTTTTGTCTCCCCAAACTTGTTATAAACCTATTTTACTAACTGTAACATTCTCTGTTGAACACCTACTTGACTGAAAATATAAAAGCTCATGGTTAGAAATTCCCTAATATTTCTTCCAGCAAACTTATATGACTGCTTTCCTTCAAAGTACCCCTACTCCGATTTTGAATTTTGTCACAGGAAGAAGTATAAAATTATTTGCATTTGTAATGAACACATAATCAAGATGCTTTAATATTTACCAGATCTTATTAGTTATCAATAAATCCTCTTAGCTATGCCTCGTATAGACAATGGCATCAAATGGCTGAAAAGAACCTCAATAAACTATGAAGAAGGAAAGATCTGGATTTTAGTCCAGTATAATTTTAGGAAGGTAAAGTCACCCATCTTCCCTGGGCCTCTGCTTTTACATGTTTAAAAAAGTGATGAGAAGGATGGGAGGGCACACAAGAGATTTAATGATACTTAGGTTCTCTCCCAGTTCTAAGATTCTCTGCCTGCCTCATTTTGTTCTTCAGTTTTTTGAAGGCAAGTGAGCAAAATTAAAGACCTTTTAAAATCTAACATAACAATTTTCAACTTAGTATTTTCTTTTATAAGAGAGAAAAAAATCAAGTAAATAAATACAGGAATTGTAGATTTTCTCACAGAAAGGTAGTTTTGTATTTTGTTGATACATTAATCACAAAGAAATGGATGACATTTCATGCTAATGGCTGTGACTAACATTAAGTCAAATATCTATAAAATAAAAATATATTGGTACATTATACTAAAATTTCCAACACCTCCTTACTACAGAAGAATGTCGATTTATTTAAAGATTGCTATAGTTTAGTATGCCTAGAATTTCTAACTTGTGTCTGACTTCCATGTTTCATAGATTTAATATCAGAGTTCAAATGCAAACTATACATATAATATTTTAATTAGATCTGGGTAAGATTTTAAAAATTCTATTTTCTCCCTGAGATGTAAAATAAACAAACAAACAAACAAACAAATGTCTCTATACCCACTTGGCACATAGAGAGCTGTTACAAGTATTACTGAAAATGGGCCTGGCACAGTGCTCATGCCTAGAATCCTAGCACTCTGGAGGCCAAGGCAGATGGATTCATTAAGCTCAGGAGTTTAAGACCAGCCTGAGCAAGAGTGAGACCCCACCTCTACTAAAAATAGAAAAACTGTCCCACCATTCTCACGAGTGTATGTCCCAGCTACTTGGGAGGCTGAGGCAAGAGGATTACTTGAGCCCAGGCTGCTGTGAGCTATGATGCCACAGCACTTTACCCAAGGTGACAGTGAGACTCTATCTCAAAATTTTTAAATTGAAAATGAACCTGAACTTCCAACAAAAATACTGAAGGACGAATTTGTTTATAGTCCTTCCTCAACTCAGTCCTTCTACTGTCTGCAACTTCTTAAAAGTTTCCAAACAATACTATCACCAGCACTGTTAACCCTCTCTTTGGCCTTCTGCCTACCCTCTCCCTAGACTGAAATGTCACATACTGGTTTTCCCAGCCTTCTTGCAACCAGAGCATGGGCACATCAGGAACATCTGAAATGGGGCTTCTGTCAAAGATTTACTTGTCTAATCAAGAGATGAGAGGACAAACTTCTACCTGTCTTTGGTAGCTGAGAATGTGACGCTTGGAGCAGAAAGAGCCATCTGCATGTGATGGATCAAGTCTAAGACCAAACATCAGCACACTCAGGACAGCCAAGCATAAAGGTGGAAAGTGCATCCTTGATGACCTCATGCTGCGCAGCTAAAATGACTAACCAAGGAATCCTCCAGTTGTGGACATCTTTTTACGTGAGATACTGTTTAAACCAGTTAGTTGGGTATTATGTAACTTGGGGCTTAACTACAACAAAATGTATTCAAGATCTGGCAAGTCACTGACAATGGGAGAAGAATCAAGACAGACTGCAAGGTTTCAAGACTGGCTGATTGACAGAAAGATAGTTAGAAAAGAGAATTCAGCAGGAAGAGGAATATAAATACACACATGCATATATGAACACAGCAGGTGAAAGTATGAGTTAAACTTACAGTAGGACATGTCAGAAATATAAGCAAGCAGTGGATGTGGGGGTGGCAGCGCCTGTAGCTCAAGCAGCTAGGGTGCCAACCACATGCAACAGAGGTGGTGGGTTCCAGCCCAGCCCGGGCCTGCAAACAGCAGTGACAACTACAGCCAAAAAATAGCTGGGTGTTCCAGGCACCTGTAGTCCCAGCTGCTTGGGAGGCTGAGGCAGGAGAATCACGTAAGCCCAAAGAGTTTGAGGTTGCTGTGAGCTGTGATGCCAAGCACTCTATGGAGGGTGACATAGTGAGACTCTGTCTCAAAAAAAAAAAAAAGAAGTGGAAATGGGAAGAAGAGTTACAGAACTGGGAAACACCCACTCGGAAGATTTATATCATGAAGGACACAATTACCAAAAGAAGCCCCAATGAAAAACACACAGAACCTGGAGGACACTGGTTGTCTCACCAGGATCCATTCCACCTTCCCTACACTGTCTTGCAGTCCTTATTTTCAGATAAGATTCACTTGCTGGCTAAGACAATTATAATTCCATCCTTTCTGGACAAAGATATTGTTACAGGCCTGCCAGCATGATCTTCTATGCTTGTTTAACCAAAGTAAAGCTTAAGACTCTTGGGAAAAGGTTAGGAGAAGTGAAACCTTTTCTCTCCCTTTGGAAGTAAATGAAGAAGACTACAATATGAACATTGCCAGTACTGATCTTTTGATGAGGAGCCACTCTAAGGATAAAGTCCAAACACGAGGACAATACTCAGAGGACAGAGAGAAATGAGACCTCAGCTCTGATGACACAACCTCTGAATAAACCACTCTTCAAACCAATTCTATACACACACTTGCTAATTACATGAGATGTCATTTAGATTTTAAATCCTATTTGCAGGCTAACTTATATAGACAACAGCTATGTTTAGGGAGAAAAAACAAAGTTGAGACAGTGTCAGAAATGTGAAGAAACTTTAGGAAAAATAGGGAATTAGGAGGTAACAATGAAGAAAGACCAAGAAATGAAATCATTTTATTACTATAGCATGGAGTATATTTTACAAATGTTGCAAGGAAACCCAGGGACAAAGGAACGATCATTGGATTTGGTGATCAGGAGGTCATGGGAGACTTTTAAAAGAGCAATTTCAGTGGTGAAATAGTAAAGGAAGTCAAGAGTATAAGGGAGAGTATTAAGAACTCCAAAGTGTACCAAACACTGGGATGGGTCTTTAACTCCCATCCATGTGTTAACTCCTTCAATTATCACCCTGTGCGGTTAGAATAACATCCTACTTTACAGATACAGAATAGAGTCTGAATAATAAACGGCCCATAGCCACATAGCTACTAAGTGGCTTTAACAGACTTCAAACCAACATCAAAAGATCTGTCTGACTCAAAAGTCAATGTTCTTCCTACTATACCAGACTCTTGAGATGAAAGAATGAATCTCTAAAGGAAAAGAATAGAAATACAGTGGCACAGCAGACTCAAAATTCAGAATGGTCTCCCAGAGCAGAGCAGCACACAGCACTTGTGTTTGGCAGCCCTGGAGAAGACATAAGCATGTATGCAGGCTAGAGAGGGAGAGACTGAAGGCGAAGGACAAGAAGGTTTCCAGAGAAAGGTCGATAGGAAGGGACAATGACAAACACATCTGGAAAGGAAGACAAACATTTCTTCCTCTGAGGTATTAGTAAATAAGGAGATGATAATGAGATGAAAAGAAGGAATAGGGGGAATATACCTCAGATGGTTGAGATTTTTCCCAGTAAATGAAGAGGTCAAGTTATTTGCTATAAATTCCTTTAGAGGGGGGAAAAAAGAAACTTTTAGGAAAACAGACTAAGAAGAACACAACACTAAAGACCTAACAGAGAGCACCAACTGGCGTGACAACTAACCAATAACCTTATACAGCTTCTCTGGCACCCCTCAAGATTTCAAGGGTCAAACTAACAGTGATGAGATTCATTCAGGATTGGGGGCTAGAAAGGTAAACATAGAGAATGTGGAGACTTCTAGGCCATCAATAAGAACTTACTAAAAACCGATGATCATGGAATCCAGGGTTATACAGGGAGGCAAATGAAATCAGCAGAAGACTAATAGGTTGGATGAATAGAGAGACCAAGAGGTTCATAAAGAGAAACTGAGAGAGACAGAAAAAAACAAAAAACCAAAAACAAACCCAGGTTCCATAAGAGAAGAGTGAGAAGTTTTAAGGAGAGTTTGTGCTCAGAGATGTGTTTTGACACAGGACTTCAAATCATTTTACCAGAAGCAATGAGCTATTGCTTGGGCTACGGAGGGCTCAGCAGCCCTGGTTTTGCTACTGTCCCCTCAAACGGAAATTGAAGGGACACAGAATTGAGCCACAATCAGCTCTGAAAACACGGAGTCTTTGGTTGTAGAAAAGTTAAGGCTAGCAACAAAGGAAGGAACTAGCCTGTAGAAGAGTCAAACATACAAATATTCCTTCTCTTTTCAAACAAAACAATTCTATCTCTAAAATGTGAACATTTGTCAAAAGGTCAAAAGTCTACAGCAAAAGGAAACGCACGTTATGTGTCATAAGGCAGAACGAAAAGTAAACAAATCTGTCAGGTCCATTATAATCCATATGTTAAAGATTTTTAGCACACAATTCTAACAGGGCAGGAATAGTTTGTGTTTAATAAATTCAATAACTTAGCTTCAAGAAAATGATGTTGCTCACTTTAAGGATAATTTAAAAGGTCCACCCATATGCAACCTCAAGCTATCATTTATATTTTTAACCCCACTTCTACAATTTTGGGGCTCTTGACACATTATCCAACTACAGGAAAAGACAGAATTAGCCATGGCCACTTCCTTCCCTACTGCTTTGATTCTACAGCCTTCACATGTAAACTCTGGGAAGGCACCATGTTATTTATATCAATAATTCTGACTACCCTTGCCACAGCAATAAAGAAGGGAGAACTGAAACTGACACAAGCATAAAAATTTTATAGAAATATCAGGTACTCTAAAGATTGTTAAGCAATACCAATAATTCAGAATACAAGAAATCTGAGAAGTTTTGAGGTTAAAAAGCTTTTCTTCCTTTTTAGTCCTTCCTAAATAAAACAAAGAGTCTGTACAATATGAAATTCTAAAACTTCAGGGGACAATTTAAGCTAACATTGGATAAAAGAATACATAACTTATCCTTTCCTGGGCCATGACCTCATGTCTTAACAGTATAAGGTCTTCTTTTCTAAAAACGTAACACTTCCCAATTCTTTCACCAGAGCTAGAAAACTTAACACGCCCTCGCCTCAGACACCAAAGATTGACCACAGTCAGAGAGATGACTGGTTCTGAACAATCATTTGCCATCACAGGCACCGTCCCTCTCCTCTGCAGGTCAGTGGCTCCAGTCAGCCTCCTGCAAACCGTCCCAGCCTTCTGGGAACTGGATCCTCTCATCTAAGTGAACAAAATCCACTGGCCTCCGGATAACAGCCTTTTCTTTGTAAGTCCACATGCTGGGCTATCGGGTAATCTTCCCAGGCAGAGAGTTAGAAACTTTTACACGAAGCAAGAGGAAGGAAAGGCAGCGAGCAGAACAGGGGGGCCCGACGACCCACCCACCTCCCGCGAACCGGGCACCGCCGGCCGGGGCGAAGCTTCCTCGGAGCCCGGAAAGGCGCAGGGCGGCGGGCGCCGCGGCTCCCACCCGCCGAGGGAGACTGCGGGACCAGCGAAGCCAAGGGCCAGCTGGAGGCCGGGAGGGGGTGGGACGCGGAGACAGGAGAGCGGCGGGTGGGGCCGAGTCCCGCGGGGTCCCGGGCAGCGGCGCAGCAGAGCTGAGGAAGGAAACGCCGGTGGGCGCTCGCAGCCTCACTCACCTGCCAGACGCCCGCCCCGCGGCCACAGGGACGGGCGCAGCCTGGGCTCTTCCTCCCGTGCCGCACACAGCCCCCGCCGCCGCCGGCGCTCCAGGTGCCCAGAGTTGAGGGTGGTACAGCAGCGGGCAAAGCGGCGACCGGCCCCGAGCCCAGGGAGGCGTACATAGGGGGCGCCGGCGGCCAGAGAGGGCAACTGTGTGCTTCGCCTTCGTCACCAATAGCCAACAGCCCTTCCAGGGAACAGCATTGCGCCAGCCCCGGCCCGCTGCTCCCGGGCCTTCGCCCGCAGGTTCCCCCCAGCAGCGGCCGGGTTTCCGGCAGCCACACCCCGCCCCCTCGCTACTTGGCGTCCGCCATCTTGGTGGAGGCGGGAAGAATACAACGCGCATGCGTGCGTGCAGAGCGCTGGCGTCCCGCGGCTGGCGGACCAGGGCTCTGGAATGCGCAGCCGCGTTGGCTCTGCGCTCCCGCTGCGGGTTCCCGCTTGCTACGCGGGTACCGTCGGCCATTGCTGCTCTGGGGGCGGTCTCTGAGTGGGTTAGAGCTGTGCTACCGTTCAATTAATAGATCCTTCTGCACACACTACAGTTACAATGCAAACATCTGTTGAGAGCTCAGTATGTGCCAGGCCCCGGATGAGGCTCTAGTGATAGAGATGAATAAAACTCATCCCAGAAAATATGTATTTCACAATTCCAGTTGTGCCTCAGATTTCCTAAGTAGCTTATTTCTTCCTTGAAGCCCTTACTGGCCATCCTAGAGGTTATCTCTCCTTCCATGGTCCATATTTCTCCTTGGGAAGTATGACATTTTTGTTGGTCAGGCTCATGCCTTATCTTCTTCACTAGATATATCCAGGAGGGCATAGACCATGGGTGTCCAACCTGCAGCCCACGGGCCACATGCTGATTTTGTGAGGAACTTGTTTGCTTATCTGCAGTGTTTGACATCACAAAAAGTATGCAGAGACCTTTCTTTTGTTATTCAGCTTTCATTAGTGTTTGTGTCTTTAATGTGTGGCCCAAGACAACTCCTCTTATTCCAATGTGTGGCAGAGACAAAACAGATTGGACATCCCTGGTATAGACCACATCTTATGCATCTTTTGTCTTTCTCTCCTACAATGTCTCCAATGGAAGGCATCCAAACAAACTAGGTCAGCGAAGTCTGATAGTTTTAGAAACTAGATCAGTGATTTCCAACCAGTGTGCTGTGAACATTTTTAAAGATTGGTGATTAGATTATTTGAAGTTCAAAGCACAATGGGTATACTCTTTTTCTTGAACAACGTAATTTAAGTGTGCCATGGAAGTTTAACTATAGGTTCAAATGTACTGTGAGATAAAAAAAGGTTGAAAAACATTGAGCTAGATGATTAGTATCATTAGTATTTATTATATTATTATTATGACTTTTGAGTATGCTTGAAAATTGTCTCTTTCTTTCTTTTCTTTTTTTTTTTTTTTGAGAAAGAGTATTACTTTGCTGCCCTCAGTAGAATGCCATGGTGTCATATCTCACAACAACCTCAAACTCTTGGGCTTGAGTAGCCCTCTTGCTTCAGCCTCCCAAGTAGCTGGGACTACAGGCACCTGCCACAACACCCAGTTATTTTTTTAGAGAGGGGATCTCGCTCTTGCTTGTGTCAAATTCCTGAGCTCAAGAATTCACCCGCCTCAGGCTCCCAGAGTGCTGGGATTACTGGCCTGAGCCACCAAACCCAGCCCTTGAAATTTTTCATAATAGAAAGTTTAAAAAGAAGAAAAAAATGACATCCAAAGACTTGCTTCAAGGTGTTTGACTAAGTACAAGTGTTTATTTCCCTTCTCTCTGTATATTCCACTAAAATGTCAGTAGGAAAGTTCAATTTTTAGTGAAATGAATGAATGTTAAACTTCAAGGACCTTCAATTGCATAGGTACTTTTTAGGGTCCCGGGAGATACCTTAACAGTACGTTCATAAATTTTTGTAAAATCTATAAAAGTCATATATTTCAACCACAATTGGTTAAGGGCATTACTGTTTCTACTCTAACTTACTTTCTGTCACAGTTCTCTTTGTGTCAGGTGACATTAGAGTAGCTTCAGAGTAGTTTCAGGATCCAGCTAAGGGGAAATTGAGTTTGGGATATAATTTACTTGAATTTCATTGGAGGATTATTTATGTGATTCACAGTTACTTCTGTGTGGAGTATTTATTGCTGTGTGGAGAAACAGCTTCCTGGAATACCCCTACAAACCCTTTGTCTATTATCCAAGCATTATAACACAAAGGGCCGGTGCTTGTGTTATAATATGAACATATCCTATGACACAGGAACTAGAAGTATGCATAGAGCCAGAAGCTATTCTGTAGAAAATTCTTTTTATTTTATAGCTAATACAGAAAAGAAACCTGAAGGGATTTTCCCCAAATAAGACTATAATCTTAAAAAATCACAAGGCATCACAATCACTACAAGAGGAAATACTTCTTTATCTACATTATGAAGTATTACTCTGACACCAAAACTAATAACAAACTAGCAAGCTGGAAAAAAACTGAACTATCAATAATAAAAATGATTTATCTTTCTATTCAGTCTGTTTACATGATAAAACAAAGTCACTGTCATATGAAGATCCAATTAAAGAACATCAAGATTAAAAATGTAGAATAAAAGTATAGAAATATGTGAGGCAGTAAAATAATGTACACATTGTATTTTTTCCAGATTTGTGATACTTGTGGATTTTGTGTTAGCATTTGTGACTTGTTTTATCATTGTAAAGAAATTTCCACTTTCTGACTCGGCGCCCATGCTCAGTGGTTAGGGTGCTGGCCACATACACCGAGGCTGGTGGATTCAAACCAGCCCAGGCCTGCTAAAACAACAATAACAACTGCAACAACAACAACAAAAAATAGCCGAGCGTTGTGGTGGGCGCATATAGTCCCAGCTACTTGGGAATCTGAGGCAAGAGAATCACTTAAGCACAAGATTTGGAGGTTGTGAGCTATGACGCCATAGCACTTTACTGAGGGCGACATAGAGTGAGACTCTATCTCAAAAACAAAAACAAAAAAAAAAAAAAAAAAAGAAAGAAAAGAAATATCTACTTTCTCACCTAAATTTGTATTCAGACTTTTGTATTATTTTTTTCTTCAACAGAGACTCCAAATTTGATGTCTCATAAATCAAAACATGGATCCCTAAACACAGATCTGTGAAATTACAGTTGAGGACTTCACCACCCTCCTCTCAGCAACTGATAGAACTACTAATTAGGAAATCAGCAAAGTTAGAGAAGATCAGAACAACACAATCAACCAATACAAACTAACTGTCTTTACAGGAATACTCCAGACAGTACAATGCATTTTTTTTCCAAGCACTCATAATAGACTACATCCTGGACCAGAAAACAAATCATGCATAATGTGATCTCTGCCATAATGGAACTGGATTAGTAATTAATGAGAAAAAAGCAACAGGAGCATCTCTAAATACGTCAAAATTAAATAACATACTTCTAAATAAAACCTGGTCAAAGAGGAAGTCTCAAAGGAAAATTTTAAAAAATGCACAGAATTGAATGAAAATGTAAGTACAACATATCAAAATTTGTGGCGTAAAACTAAAGACATGATGAGAAGGAAATTTACAGCACCACATGAGTACATTAGAAAAGAGAAAAAGTTTACATTTAAAAGGTATAAAATTAATAATCTAAGTTCCTATCTTGAGAAAAAGGAAGAGCAAAATAAATCCAATGAAAAAGAAAAAAGGAAATAAAAATAAAAGCAGAAATCAATGAAATTGAAAAGGAAAGCAATGGGAAAAATCAATGAAAAGTAAAGCTGCTTTATAAACTGTTAGCAAAACTCACCAAGTAAAAGGAGAGAAGACACAAATTACCAATATCAGTCACGAAATGGGATATTATTATAGTTCTTGCCACCATTAAAAGAATAATAAGGGAATACATGGATATATTTATATTTCTATATATGCCAATTCTTAAAAAGTATAAGCTACTGAAGCTCAAACAAGATGGAATAAAACAGTCCTATAACCATTAAAGAAACTGAATTCATCATTAAAATACTCAGGAAAAGGAAATCTCCAAACCTAGATGGTTTTACTAGAAAACTCCACCAAGCATTCTTTTTTTTTTTTTTTTTTTTTGTAGAGACAGAGTCTCACTTTATGGCCCTTGGTAGGGTGCTGTGGCATCACACAGCTCACAGCAACCTCCAGCTCCTGGGCTTAAGCGATTCTCTTGCCTCAGTCTCCTGAGTAGCTGGGACTACAGGCACCCGCCACAACGCCCGTCTATTTTTTTGTTGCAGTTTGGCCGGTGCTGGGTTTGAACCCGCCACCCTCGGCACATGGGGCCGGTGCCCTACTCACTGAGCTACAGGCGCCGCCTTCTACCAAGCATTCTGAGACAACTTAGCACCAATTTTATACATTCTCTTCCAGAGAATGCAAGAAGAAGGAATGATTCTTTACTCACTTCATGAGACCAGTATTACTCTGACAGCAAAACTAGACAAAGACAATATAATAAAAGAAGCTACAGACCAATGTCTGTCATAAACACGGATGCAGAAATCCTCAAACAAAATACTGTCCTTCTTTGGTTATCTGTGGGAGATTTATATGAAGACCCTTGAAGATACCAAAATCCACAGATACTGAAATCCCTTGTTTAAAAGTGTGTTGTACTTTCATTAACCTATGCACATCCTCTTGTCTACTTATTTCTAGATTCCTTATATACATAGTACTGACAATTAAGTTTGTGAACTCATCCTAGAAAAAATACTACACCTTTGAAGTACTCTCCTTGGCCATCTGGTTGGTGACCACAGTGATGCTCCGCAATGAGGTGCGTAGCGCTTTTTCTAGGATGAGTTTGCTAACTTAATTGTCAGATTTTGGAGGCATGTATAACTTAACAATTGTGATATGGTCTAACATGCTAGAATTATAGGTTTGAGCCATCACACCTGACCTTGATGTGCTCTGAGAAATGTATTGTTAAAGGAATTTGTCATTATGTAAACATCATAGCATGTACTTAAACTCTGGTGGTGTAGCCTACTACACACTTAGGTTATATAATACAATCTATTGCTCCTAGGCTATAAACCTGTAGAGCAAGTTACTGTGCTGAATAAATACTGCAGACTACTGTAACCCAGTGGGAAGTATTTATGTATTTAAATGTAGAAAAGGTACAGTAAAAATTTAGAATTATTGTATTCTGGGACCGACATTGTATATGAGGTCTGTTATTGATGGACTTGTTAAGTGGCTCATGAGTATAATACCTAATGCAATGTAAATTCTATGTAAATATTGTATGAGTTGGTTTATTTATTTATTTATTTTTATTAAATCATAGCTGTGTACATTAATGCAATCATGGGGTACAATGTACTGGTTTTATACACAATTTGAACTGTTTTCATCAAACTGGTTAATATAGCCTTCACGTGTTGTTGTTGTTGTTTTTTATTTACTGTTGTATTTTTATTTTTTGTTGGTTTCTTTTTCTGAATACATTTGATCTGAATTTGGTTGTATTTGCAAATGTAGAACTTATAGATACAGAGGGAGGGTAATGGGTGGGGCCACATCTACGGCGCATCTTAGAATGGGTACAGGTGATTGCACTAAGGTACACAGCTATGATTTAACAATAAAAAGGTAAATGAATTTAAAAAAAAGCAATGAATTACTATGTACTGAGTAGCTAAAGTGTACTAGGCATTTATTTGAATAAATGTGTATATGTTTAATTAAAAAAAAAAAATATATATATATATACAGTCTGATTAAGAAGGATTTGTCCCACGTATGCATGGCTAGTTCAACACTCCAAGATCAATCAGTTAATCTACATTATAATCTACATAACAACCGTTAAAGAAGAAAACTCACATATAATCATATCATTTGACACAGAACACCTATTCTTCATAAAACGTGGATCTGCCTTCTAACCAATAAGTGTACTTAAAAGGGACTAAATCCATAACTATTAAGAATGGAAGAATGTTCCATTAGCTGGTCACAGACCTGGCAAATATCTGGAAGACAGCAAGTGATGAATGGACTAAGATACAGTATGTTCTCCAGTCAGAATGTGAATTGGACCTCTCTTGAAAATTGATTTGCCTGAAACGGCATCTTCAGTCATGCCAGGTCTCCTTTCTCACCTCCTTTTTTTTTTTTTTTTTTTTTTGCAGTTTTTGGCCGGGGCTGAGTTTGAACCCACCACCTCCGGTATATGGGGCCGGTGCCCTATTCCTTTGAGCCACAGGCATCGCCTGTCTCACCTCCATTTTCATAATACCCTTCACCCCACTCCACCAGGGCGCAGTCTTCTCACCCATTCCTCTTTATGATTCTTTTGCCCTGGAAGCCAAGCAAAGTAGTAATTTAACTTTATTATTATTATTTTTTATTAAATCATAGCTGTGTACACTAGTGCGATCATGGGGCACCATACACTGGTTTTATAGACTGTTTGACACATTTTCATCACACTGGCTAACATAGCCTTCCTGGCATTTTCTTGGTGGGATTACACCTGCGGTGCATCTTACAAGGGTATATGTGAAACTTAGTAAATGCAGAATGTAAATGTCTTAACACAATAACTAACTAATTTAATTTTAGTTAAATTAACTTAATTAATGTCTCATAAGTGATCCCAGTCCACCTCATTAAGACATAAATTTTACTTTTTCCATTCTAATCATTATTAGTTACCTATAATAGTGAAAATATATATTATATTTATACTGTTTGAATCAATCATGCATTACTAATTCTTTTTCTGCTAATTCAGTCAATATGAGTAACCTTTAACAGTTACTGCCTTATAGTTGCAAAAAACAAAAAAAAAATTATGGTGAAAAGGTATATATTTAGAATTAGCCATCTAGACTCAGTTTACATGATCTGAATTTTGTTGACAACATCCAAAGCATCATAGTAGGAGCCAGTGGGACATATGCCTCCTTCTCCCCATCAGGCCTGATCAGCGCTGACCTTGGCCACGTCAATCACTCAGAGCTCTTTCATAGCCTGCTTGGCATTCACAGGCAACACAAGTGTGTAGTCTTCTATTTCCTTTCTAGCTGACTCAGTGGACGGGGGAACTTGACAATGGCATCGTGGTCCAGGTTGTTTCCCTAGGGCGTGCTGGTCACAGGATCTTTGGGCTGCCTCTGGAGCTGCAGTGTGTTGGGCTGCAGGAAGATGGGTGATGGGTAGATCTTTTTTTGTTTGTTTTTGGTGGATACCTTCTTGTAGCACTGCTTACTCAGCCTTCAAAGCCTCACTTAGTACAGGATTGGGAGCTTCCTTCTTCCCCCTCAGTGTCATCTTATGCTAAAATATAATAAATAATTTAATTTGTTTCTACCAGGGAAGTATGATAGGACTATTAACAAAAGACTTTCAGACTTCCAATTCTGGATGAGAGGAGTGACAAATACCTGGTATGCTTTAGACAACCATAACAAAAAAAAGCAAACTAGATGAAATATGTGAAAAAATGTTTTTTTGAAGAACTGGACAACTGGCAATGGAGAGTGGTGCCCTGAGAGGCAGAAGGCAAAAGTGTTGGGTATTTCTCTCACTTGTTTACTCCTGGTGCAGCCAGCTGCCCCATGCAAACTCCCTATGGAGAGGCACACATGGCGTGGAACTGAGGGAGGCTTTTGCCGCAAAGCCAGACCAGCAGCTCACAAGTAACTGAGTCCTGCCAACCACTACGTGAGGGAGCTTGGAAGTGAATCTGCTCAACTAAGGCCTGCAGATGACAGTTTCCTGAGATACTTTGGGCAGAGGCACTCTGCTAACCCATGCTCAAATACCTGACTCATGGAAACTGTGAAATAGTAAATACTCCTTGTTATAAACTGCTACGTCTTGGCATAATCTAGAAGGCAGTCAGCAGAGGATATGAATTCCATTTCCAGCCCTGCTGGAATTGATCAGAAAGCAAACTTGAAAATCTTTCATCATAAAACCAATTATACATTTTTCTTCTTCTTCTTCCTGTTGTATATGTATCAACATTTCACTCATGATACAATAAACTGCTCTTCTCCTGAGCTCTACCTATTTCTTAAAGCTTTCCATTAAAGTGACTGAATGTAATGAAGTTAGCAGCCAGAGATGCTGTGCTTTTCCATCTAATGACAGAAAAAAAAAGAAAACCTCCATCTGGGTAGAAATTGATAATTAGCCATATCCAATTCCTGGACATCTGGCTTTTAAATGAAACCAAGCATAGTAATGTCTGTTTCCCTCAGCATTCTTTCAGAGAAAATGCTATATATTCTTCTGGTCTTTAAAAGAACAGCACGAATACAGTTTGAAAATAGTTATTAAAGATTTGCCTCAGCTTTTTTCATATTACCAAAGTGTTATATATTTACTGTAGAAAATGTGGAAACTCGAAAAAAAACACAAGAGAAAAGAAAAAAAATCTTACCATCCAAGATACTTATTAGCATTTTGATACGTCTTTTCCAGATTTACTTTACGATGGAAGGAGTTTCAGAACAATTTTGTCCTCAACGATAAATCTTCATGGCTTGGCACCCATAGCACAGTGGTTATGGTGCCAGCCACGTACACCAAGGCTGGTGGGTTCAAACCTGGCCAGCACCAGTTAAACAACGACAACTGCAACAAAAAAAAACTAGCCGGATGTTGTGGTGGGTGCCTGTAGTCCCAGCTACTTGGGAAGCTGAGGCAAGAGAATCACTTAAGCCCAAGAGTTTGAGGCTGCTGTGAGCTGTGATGCCATAGCACTCTACCGAGGGTGACATAATGAGACTATGTCTCAAAAACAAACAAACAAAAATCTTCACTTAGAAAAACTAGACTATTTGAATGAATGAGCACATTCCTGAAGCAGAAAGCTTTGAGGAAGGCTTAAGCCATGGCTTGCTCTATCTTGAACTGGAAGACAGCAGGTATGATGAGATTACTAGCTGCCCGGCTCGTTGTATACCTCACAGGCCTGAACGCTAAGCAATGCTGAATGTAAGGAAGCCCTTGATTTTTTTCCCTAATATAACAAATTACAAAATAATTATAAGGCCAACCTGAATATAATATACACCTCTAAGGATATAAACAAAACACTCAAATGTCTCTTTTTAAAAACGTTGTTACATAAAACAAAAAATGTTTTATAAAAATCTCATATTCTATAAAATGATATAAACATTTAGGAATGTTACTGGGGTTTTCTGTTCCACATCTCATGCCCTAGTTTTACTTAAGTTCCTCGCATGTGTCTTCAACAGCAGAGTCTTTGCCAACCGTAGCACCACCACTTGTGTCATTTTTACCCCAGTTTTTTCGGAGCACATCAGCTTTGCTTCATTCAATCTGTGTTATTTGAAATACAGCACTTTTTGAATCTGCATGAAGCTGTCTTCAGCAATTTTTATCACAAGCCACAAGTGCCTATTTGCATAACATTAGAGTAGTTGGCATTTTTATTCATTTTTGAACCCATGAGTTTATGACTTTACCTCATGATTATTTATAGCCTTTTTTAAAGCAAATGTATCTAGGAATGGTGTTGTGGCATTTCCAGTCTTCTCTTCAAGGAGGGTGGGGGAAGAGAAGAGAGGAAAGTAAGGCACTGACAGACACGGCGGTGCAGAGGATGGTGCAAAGGGGAATGGAAAGGCAGGGCTGATAAAAGGGGGCGAACAACTCCCAGCATTGCCTTTGCAGGACAGGGCAGCGGGCCCTGGCATTTGTGTAAAGCACGCTTAGCTGCAGGTGATGGCAGTCTGGGGTCCTAGGATGCCAGGGCCCCTTGACTAATGAGGCAGAACTGGATTCAGAATTAAGGGTCTCACCAGTATCTCCCACCAGTGGAACTGGGCCCCTATTTTGATCGCCTGCCTGTGAGTCCTGGGCTTCATTCCTGAGCTCTGACTTGGGGACCTTCCGTTTATCCTCATAAATGCCAAGCAGGAGGGCAGAGCGTGTAGACTTCTCTGCTACGTCTCCACAGAAGGCCACTTAGTGCCTTTCTTCATGTTCCTAGACAGTGCCAGGAAGTCTTTTTCTAGGGTCTAAATTTCACTCTACATTCTGAGGTTGTTTCATTTTTGTTGGAAAATCTCTTTTTGCAGTAAAGTTGAGTTGCCATGGGCACACTCGGTCTCTTCTGCCCTATTTCTTTTCTGTGTCTTGTACAAAGTATGAGAGTATATGTGTGGGTTTTTAAAAATTATTTTTATGTTTTGAGGGGGATAAGCAGCAGGTGTATATGTTTGCTTTGGGGCATCTGTGTTAGTCTGAAGTTCAGGAGACAGATACCACATAGTAACTTGCACAGCCATTAACTATAACAAGGGATTGGGTAACAGGAGATTGGAGGGTCAAAGGTAAAAGAATTCTAAAGAATAAAACAACAGCAGCCACGACTCTGGGAGCTGAGACAGAGCACCCAAGGAAGAGGCTCTGGGCTGAGACCATGATCTACTCCCTGCTGGACAGGTTACAGCCGTGGCTCACTGGAGGGAGAAGAGGCTTGCTGAGGCCCTGAGCTGGGGGCAGTCCTTAGGGATCCAACCTCTGAGTTACCAGGAGAAGTTGCCCATGGGGAGGAGCTGTACCTTATTGCAAAGCTCCCACATGGAGCTTTGGGGGAGCCATTTGTGGACAGGTGCTGAGCTTATGGTATTCCTTTTCAAAGCAGCCTGAGAAGGTGTGGGGAATGTTGCCCCTGGGGAGGGGCCACTTACTATTGGCTGGTGGATACGGCTATCCCCTGTGCACCAGAACCAGGATGAGAAATCTCTTTTCCTCCAGTGCCCTTCTAGCTCCCTCTACTAATAAACTCAACATCATGCTAGATGGCAGAAGAGAAATATTGAGTCTAACTCCATTATCACAGAGCAGGCAAGGAAGGGTGAATTAGAGCCCAGAGGTGATAAATTAATAACTGGTGACCAGGTATGGTGGCTCAGGTCGGTAATCCCAGCCCTCTCTGAGGCTGAGGCAGGTGAATTACCTGAGCTCAAGAGTTCAAGACCAGCCTGAGCAACAAGATCTCATCTGTACTAAAAACAGAAAAACTAACCGGGCCTCATTGAGGGCACCTGTAGTCCCAACTGCTTGGGAAGCTGAGGCAAGAGGATCACTTGGGCCCAAGAGTTTGAAGTTGCTGTGAGCTATTATGATGCCATGGCACTCTACCCAGACAGAGTGAGACTGTCTCAAAAAAGTTTTTTAATAACTGGTACAGAATCTCATGCTCAAAATATTCAGGCTTCTCATTTTCTTCTAAAGTGAAAGTGCTTGGATACGGGATGCTTTTCAGTGCACTGGGCCCCATTGTGGGTCTTTTCAAAAAATAATTCAGATTACTATGAGGGTGCAAATGATTAGGTTACATTGTTTGTATTTCTAAGGTAAAGCTCAAGTCGTAGTTGAGGCAGTTGAGTGCTTCATTCCTGGGGTGTGCTATACACCCTTACAACGTGTCCACTGGGTGAGAGCTCACCAATCCCCCCCCTCCCCTTACCGATTCCCCCTTCTCCTTCCTCCCCCACTTGAATATACTGGTGTTATTCTCTCATATAGGCATGTAGTGGTTTTTCTGTTAGATTCATATTGGTATTGAGTACATTGGACACGTGCATTTCCATTCTTACTAAGAATGTGTTTCAACTCCATGCAGGTAAAGACAAATGACGGAAAGTCTCCATCTTTTTTTGTGGCTGAAGAGCATTCCATGGTATACATATACCACAGCTTATCCATTCATGGGCTGATGGGCATTGGGTTGCTTCCATGTCTTGGCAATTGTGAATCGAGCACAATAAACATTCTAATGCAAATACCCTTGTGATAAGATGATTTATTTTCTCCTGGGTAGATTCCTAGTAATGAAATTATGGGATCAAATGGACCATTGTGACTCTTATGCTTTGGTAGAACCTTGCTCCAAGCCAAAGGGGAGCTGTGGCATAGGGTGGGGGACAACAAAATAAAAGTTCCCCTGTTAAAAAAAAGGAGGTGGCAGTAGCTTCACTAGCTGTCTAGGTTCTGAGTAGAGGTTGGATGCCAGTGTGGATTCTTTTGCCACCTGCAGACTAGAGGCTCTTCCATCTGGGAGAGGTAGGGGCCCACACTTTAGTCCAGCTCTCCTTTGTATATATTGAACTCAGTCAGCCAGATGATTTCTTCATCCTTGAGCTACTGAGGGTCATTCAGGACACGCAAAGCAGCCCCTGCCCTTCTGTTCAGTAACATTCTCTTGCAGGCATGTACCATGGTGCCAAACCCCACGAGCAATGGCAGGGCAGTCCCTGTGACGGTCTGGTGATGATGCAGCTGTCGGGGGGGAGCAGGGGGCGCTCCAGGTGTTCTGTGCCTCTTACTATGGAGACCACAGATACTTTAAGAGGTCCCTGCAGACAGCCCTTCCAGGAAACAAGCTCCAGATCCCCCCCGCTGGCACTCCCCCAACCCAGGCAACTCACTTTCTGTCGGGGAAAGGAACATTCTGATCCCAATGTCCTCTGCCGGCCCCTCACAACCCCCTCATGCCCAAAGGATCCTGTCCTGGCTCCTAATCCATGACTTTCAATTTGAGGGACACCTCCTGCTTGCTTGGGAATGATGAGTTAGAGGTGGTGAAGTTATCAGGGATCAGAGAGTGCTGCTTCCTTTGCCCTTTGGAGACAAGCCAAGGGCAGCAGGAATGAAGAGCTGCATGAGCCATCAAACGTTTGTGAAAATGATGGGATTTGAAGCTTCAGAGTAAATACTAGGTTTTTCTAGGAATAATGCTAAAATTTAGATTTTAGCTATTATTACTAAGAAAAAGAATTTTTTTCCTATTTTTTTATTGTTAAATCATAGCTGTATACATTATTTTTTTAAATAAGGCAACTGAATGCAGTTTTTTTTGTTGTTGTTGTTTTTTTTTTTTGGTAGGATTGTACTAAAACCTACCTGCTGCCTATATTTGAAGGAATTGTTACAGAGTTACTTGATTTTAGAATAAAGAGTGCTAAGATATTATATTTTAAAAATATCTTCAAATCCTAAAAAGGAAATGAGAGTCAGGGGAAAGGCCCTGGGAAAGGATGAGGAGAGGTTAGCTGAGAATATTCCTGCTGCTCCTGGGTCACCTCCCTGTGCAACGTCTAGCAGGGCTTTCTTTCCTCTGTCGTGACACAGAGACCGCCAGATTCCCTCAACAAGAGAGATGGATGTTTCATCCTCTTCTCAGGAACCCTAGAGGAAGCCACCCATCAGAGTGCTTCTCACCAACATGGAGTAGAAACATAAGGTGAAGTGAAAAGAAGGCTGAAGATGATGCTCACAGCTGATGATCCTGGAAACATACTGAGCTTTCCAGCAGGTCCAAGAGCAGGCACGACAGGGGCCCCTGTGCCTTGGGACCTGGCGACTCTATAGTCCAGGCTACAGGGTGGGCAGCTCAAAGCATCAATAGGAAGTTGAATCACCAGAAGGGCTGAATGGTGGTGGGGATGGTGGGCCTTTATCATGTTGAGACAACAGACTTCGAGTTG
Organism: Loris lydekkerianus; assembly: GCA_963574355.1. Lineage (NCBI taxonomy): Eukaryota > Metazoa > Chordata > Mammalia > Primates > Lorisidae > Loris > Loris lydekkerianus. The sequence continues at coordinate 18,528 of CAUYPK010111159.1, read as the reverse complement.
TCCAGCTGTACAACCTTTAGCTACAGAGAGGACGCAGGCATCTGGGGCACAGCCAAACACAACTCTGCACCCAGATACATCCTCGGGGGAAAGAGAAGAGGAGGATCCTTGAGAGCGAACAGCAGATCTTGTATTAAATATGAGTTCTAAATGAGTTTAAATATTTCATTTGATGATGGAATATTTACTCCAAGAGTCTAACTTTGAAATGGCATTGACATAGTTACTTTGCGAGTATCAAAACTGTTTATCCCTATCATTGAAAATGAGAACTTTAAAGAGCTAAATTCCATTATAAAGAAATCAACTAAAATACATTTCTTCCCTTGAGTTATAGAGTGTGAATTTTAATTGCATTATGCTCTCATATTCTGCCTTTGAAGTCACATCACTTGCAGGGTGTGGACAGCCTCGTGACTCAGCTGTGAGGTCAGTACTATCAGTAAGTTCGGGAGCCCCTGGTGGGAGCCCTGGGGTGGCTTTGCCCCATCTGAGCCTCTGGACACAGATCACAGGACTTTTCAATTTCTCCCAGCTGGCAGTAGCTCAACAATGACACAGCTTTTTTCAGAAGCCAGGACACATTACACATCCCATTCATTATCTTTATATGACAAAAAATAACATTTATTAAGCACTTAAGGTATGCTAAGTGCCAGCCTGTAAATAATATGTTGGGAAATAGGAGCTGACTTCAAGGAGCTCACTGAGGGGAGCGAGGAGGTAAGAGACTGGATGCACAAATAACCCTCAGGAGGGCAACTGCTGAATAGTCCAGAAAAACACTTCTCAAGTGATGGACTGCTTTTCCCTCTCGTATAATGACTGAGAGGACAAGGTGACAAAGAAGCTGTGTGGGAGCACCAAGAGCAGGAATGAGGGAGTGAGAAAAGTTGGGGGTATCCACGCAGGACTGAGATAACTGTAACGATGGAGGAAAGAGAAGGAAATATTATTTTTTTGTCTGAGACATTCCTTCTCAGTTTCTTCCTGTATCATTAGTCAAAGCACATTATTGTCCCTGAGTCTCCTCCTCTGAGCCAAGTCCTTTTGCATTTGGCCAGTGGGAAGGGCCCCTGGGGAGAAAGCTCCCTGGGTGAGCCATGGGAGGGACGGGCCTTTTCTGGTGGGACAGGACTGTGGCAGTGTAGCCTACTAGGGCCCCAGAGGCAGGAGCTGGAGCTGCGAGTTGAGGGATGGAGGTGGCAGGGAGATGATGAGAAAGGAAGGCATATTTCCTTTCACTCTAGTGGTAGGAATGAAAGGCTTAAGAAAATTATTGTTTAAGGTAGAAGAGTCTTCTATCACAGGGCACTGTCTCTCATATTAATTCCCCACCCCCAAAACACACACACACACACACAGTATTCTGAGGAGAAAGAGTATTTACCTTCATTAACATACTTTATACTGAGACATGCAATAAAGGTTACTTTAAAATATAATAGCCAATCCCATCATTTGTATATAATTTCATTTTCCAAGTAATAGGTTCTTTCAAAGGGAATTTGCTTTGGCCTAATCCTTCAAAATGCACCTGCAGCTAAACAATATGTGAGTACAAAGGTAAGTATGTATTCATTCTAAATTTTATCCAATTTAGGTGTTTTACTTTTAAAAAAAAAAAAAAAAAGCCTAATGCAATTTAACACTCATGTTTCAAATCCCTTTACTGACTCACGCTGTTTCAGTCAAGCATTGATAGCATAGCATTAAGTTACCTTCCACAGTCACTAATATCATAAACACCAGATTGTGGCTTTGTTGCAGTGTAGCAGATGGGAGAAGGAGCTGAGAAAAACAAAGCTCTCTGCAAAATATGGTATTTTTAGAAGAGTTATTAAAGCCAGTAGTGAAGGGAATACATGATAGTAGCTTCAAAGTAATATTTACCTAATTTTTTTATTGTAAAAAAATGTGCTTGGGACAAAATCTTATTTCACAAATGATCTCACAGGGATTATATAAGAATGAAGCAGAACTTCTTGGCAAACTCACCCCAAGTAATCACTCTGATGTACTGTTTCTCGGTGTATAGGCCAAGAACCCCAATTACAGATTCACTTTTTAGGCACTAGATTTCCCTTTAGTAAGAAAACATAATGTCCCCTTTGGATACCAGGGTTTAATCTGGTTGTGGTTGTGGTTGGAGACTTGTGATGCCCACCATTTGCTCCTGCTGGCAGGTGGCAGGAACAAGGAGAGGAGGAAGGGTAAAGATTATAGTAGAAACATCACATCGTGAGGCTGGGATGGGGAGAGCAGTCAGAGAGAGCATGGAGTTTTTCTTTCTCTGGCTTTTGGGACCAAGGACAGCTAACTGGGCCTCAAGCCCCTCAGCTAAAAGCTTTTCCTTTGGACTTAGAGCACCAAAGACCCCGGGGTTCCTTAGAGTCCTCACAGAACCATCTGGGTGGGGACCCATGTGCTAGGCATCCAGAGCAGCATTTGGATAAAACTACCAGGCCATCCATCAGCAGCATCAAATTGATTCTGGAAATTGAGGCAAATGGTCTAAATAACTCTACCAAAATCGTACTTCTGCTCAAACACACAAATGGCTGATACAGAGCTACAGAAAATTAATATTTTTTTTTCCGAAAAATTATATTAATGTATATAAAGCTATTGGAATCCATTTACCCACAGAATTTACCAAAAGCAGATGACAACATCTAAAACTTAGATGCTGATGGGAAAGTTGTTAAGTGAAGTATGAGATCTGCAGAGAGCTTAACCTCAGGGGCGGTTGTCCCTGGAGTGCCCATAGTGTTGTTAAGAGATACAGGGAAGGGGTGGTGCTTTGAGCCAATTGATGGTCTAACCTTCTCAGAATCCCACCCCATCTTCCTCTAATTTCCTTTCTTGGTTTATTTGGCTGAAGTTAATTTTGAGGCAATTCTATCTATAGCAAAAGGGTTTAGAACTCAAGGGCCCATCAGTTTAGGGCTCATACTAATGCTTTCCAAAAGCAGACATCATTCCATTAAGTGCTAGAGTGATGTGAGCCTTGCACTGGACAGCCAAATCAAATAGTTGGCAAGAAAACGAAGGACCTGTCCCAAAGAATGCTGTGCTTCAGGCTCTGCCAAGGACAAATTCTTTAGTGGAGAATACCCGCTGCTGTAGGAAAGGGTGAGCCTAGAGTCCCCACTGCTCCAACGTGGATATTGCAACTATAATACACACTGGTATTTGTTAGAACCTCATTATAGCATAACCAAGTTCCCATGGTAAAGGAAAAATAGTATCTCTTTCTCACCAGAAAAAAATGTTTATAATAAATATGATACATTTAAAATTGGACCTTCTTGTGGAAAGTAGAACACTTTTTTTTAAGGGTTAGCATTCTGTTAAATTAATTTATGTATCTATAAAATGAGCTTCTTCATTTCTGCATTCAATGACTCTAACTCATTTTCCCAAAATATTTCACATAGCCAAACATTCCCACCAAGCTAAGAATAGGAAGAAGCTGCTAGTGGGAGGAATGATGGGTGAGAAGTAGACCTGCCAAGACAGAATGATTAAAAATGGTCCTGAGTTGAAAAAAGCAGAGATTTCCCCCCACTCCTTATGTTACAACATCTTACAACAGCAGCACAAATGCTTCCGTGATTACAACAGAGATGGCAAAATTCCTTGGGCCTGGGGACTTAAAATATAAACCCTACACCCATGTTCACTATGAGGGCTGTAGTGTAGTGCAGCTCTTTTGTCCTATGGCTTTTTCAAAAGCAGAGTTTTTTTTTTTTTTTTTTTTTTTAATGTCATGGTCTTATTGTTTTAATAAATTAAAACGATTACAGTGGCTAATTTCTATAATTTTTTCACTCTGGGAGGCCAGGGTGGATAGATTGCCTGAGTTCAGGAGTTCAAGAACAGCCTGAGCAAGAGTGAGTCCCCCATCTCTATTAAAAATAGAAAAACTAGCCAGTCGTCGTGGCAGACATCTGTGGTACCAACTACTCAGGAGGCTGAGGGAGGAGGATCGCTTGAGTCCGAGAGTGTGAGGTTGCTGTGAGCTATGATGCCATGGCTATCTATCCAGGGTAACAGAGTGAGACACTATCTAAAAAAAAAAAAAAAAAAAAAGTAAAATGAAAGCTTATTATAAAAGTGAAACTTAGCTCTTCTCATCTCCAGTGGAGATGGGGTGATAGGAATAGAGGCCAACTTCATCAGGAGTGTAGGGTGGACATAGGGAGAACTTCTGCACGGAGGAGCCATGAGGGAAGCACAGAGCAGCCCCTGGTCTGTTGTGCCTTTCCTGTTCCCGGAGAACTTGCAGATGATGGTACAGAACACACTGGGGAGTGGGGGGCTGTTAAGTGTAGAAATGGAATCAGGAATGCAAAATATTAGTTATGGAATAACAGGCTGCTCAGTTGCTAAGGAATCCTAAAAATAGGGTTTGAGTGGCTGGTTGAGAGAGGCAGGGAAGAACACATGGTTCCCTGGGTTTCACCAGACTGTCCAGCCCTGACAAAGACCATGGGGAGCTGCTTTCTGCAGCTGTAGAGACTCAGCAGCCGGCTCAGGCCACCAGGTGTGCAGGCCGGCTGTGGTGCAGGCTGTTCTTGACAAAGGCCTAGCTTTCTTCCAGTGCAGGCTAGTGCAACATGCACGGCCCTCAGACTCACGGTCAGGCACAAGGTCCTGCAGGGTAGAATGGGGCTCCTCAGTTCCTCCAGCAACTGTGTCCATTTGTACGTCCCACTCCCATCAGGAAAAAGATGTGGGTAACAGACTCCCATCCGTCATTCTCCAGTATGCAAAGACAACTGTACATTGTAAGGAGAGGAGTCTATGTGGTGAGGAAAGCATGGATGAATTTATTTTGGAGCAAAATTGGGTTTGTTTTTGTCCTGGACAAGTTGACCTCTGCAGAACTTTATAGTTTGATGATTCCCTAATGTATTTTAAACGAAGTGTGCACAGCCTATCAAATAAATGGAGAAACTCCCCAGGGAATAATATGCTGGAAAATTTGCCTGCTCCTTTGTTCTACCCTTAATGCCATGTTGTTTCCTCAAAGAGAAGTTCCAGTAGGGATTGCTACTGCTTCTTCCTGGGAGGTGGGATTTAAAAACATTTTGGATGTTGCTGTAACAAAAGGCTCTGCCTACCAATTTCCTTCTCTTTCAGTCCATGGTAAAACATGGGAGAAATGATACTTGCTTGTTGTGTGGACATGAGCAAATGGCAGGAGCTGGAGAGAGGGTGGAGACGGAGGGGCACCAGAGAGGAGGGACCCACCTCTCCTCCCCGAGCAGGCAGGTGCTGCTGTAGGACACAGCAGGTGGAGTTCATGTACTCTGGATCTCTTTGATGCCTTTGTCCATTCTCTTAAAAAGCTGGCTGTAAGAAATAAAGCTCAGTGGTATGTTTCTAAAGATAACCCTTGCTAAAGGTATTATTAGTTTGTGAACTTGGAGGCTTAGTAAGTGATTTTTTGGTTTGTGGGATTACACAAAGGACATATCAACCCTCTCCCCCAAATCTTTCTCTAAATTTTCATTGAGTCGTACTGCTTTATTAAGGTATCTTTTCCTATAGGATTCTGTTTAATTTTAAAAGCAAAAATTAAAAACAAAAACCTCTTGGTAGGGAAGAATTATTATATCATTACCAGACATTATTACCTTATAACATGATGACTAGCTGATAGAATACAGGACACAGAATAGCTTTTTATCCATTTAAAAATTATATGTAATTTAAGTATAGTAAATTTTACCCCATTAGTATATAGTTTTATAAGTGTTGTCAAGCATAAATAGTCCTGTAACCATCACCATAATCAATTCCATCACAGCAAAAGATTCCTCTGTATTGTATCAGGATATTATCAGATATTATCCATATCTCTTTTCGTCAAATCCTCTCTCCATCCCTAGCAAACATTGATATGTTTTCTGTTGCCGTAGGTTTGCTTCTCCCAGGCAACGTTATATAAATGAATTCATATAGCATGTAGTCCTTTTAATCTGGCTTTTTTTACTCAGCATATTTGAAATTCATCCATGATGTGTGTTTTAATAGTTTGTCCCCTTTTACAAGGAGGTATGTATTGTATGTGGTATGTACTGTAGGGATGTACCAGAGTTTATTTATTCATGTGCCAGGTTTAGACTGCTATGGACTGAACTGTGTCCCCCCAAATTCATAGGTTGGAACCCTAAGTCTCAGTGTGACAGTGTTTGCACAGGTCCTTCAGAAGGCAAGAAAGGTTAAATGAGTTCATAAGGGTGGGGCCCTAATCCAACAAGGTCGTGCCCTTATAGAAGAGGAAGAGACACCAGACCTTTCTTTCTCCAAGCACTCCCTCCAAGGAAGCACATGATGAGGAGAAAACTATCTGCAAGCAGGGAACAGAGGCCTCACCAGAAACTGACTGGCTGGCTTCTTAAACTTCTTGCCTCCATAACCATGAAAGAAATTTATGGTTATGGAGGCAAGAAGTTTCATATTGTTTAGGCCACCCAGTCTGTGGTATTTTGTTAGAGCAGCACAAGCACCCTAATGGTCAGAAAGCAAAAATGTAGCTAGAATTCTAGTCACTCACTATTAATTACTAACAGAGGAACAGTCATTAGATAACTGACTAATTCCCTAACTTTAGTAGCTGTGGTAGATAATCTCTGCTCTCTTGTGAGCTAGATAAAAATCAGTGAGAATAACTGAGGACTCACAACTGGAGCATAAGGGTTCCTTTTTCCTTTGGAGAAAGACTGAAGAAAAATCAGAATAAGAAAAGAAATTGACATCAAAGCAATGCCACTAATTGCTCTCAATTATTTTTCATGAGCACTTCTGCCTAAAATAATTCAGCAGTGTAAATGCTTGATTCCTTTCTTTCACCAAGAGCAGGAAGAAAACTCAGTCCCCAGGAGGGGCTACTTCTTAGACAAAAGATATCTAGGAAAGGGGTCATCGGCTGAGCTGTTTGCTGAAAAGCAAGTTCCTAGGCCCTACCTGTGGGGAAACTCTGAAATCTGCAGTTTTTTTAAGTTTCCTTAGAAATGATTGACTTTTTCACTGTACCATTTATATACATCAAACAAAATGCCAAACTTTAATTACATCATGACTGAGATTCAGGTAGGCCCTGTCTACTAGAAATACACATCTATATGTACTATGGCACTTTTATACATACATATAACATATAGGCTGTGATCATTTATGTCAGTATGTTTATGCAGAGAAAACCAGACAAGTTGATATTGTTGAGACAAATGCATCACAAAGGTTGATCACTGTCCTTTCAGGATCCTTGGGTTTCTGTGCATAAAATTCTTCAGCCAAATTTTAGACATTGAGGTTGCTAAATAATACACATCCTTTTACACCATTTAGTGGATTGAACCCTGAAAGGAGAAGGTTCCTGTGGGCGTTACCATGGGGCATCAGAGGAAGACAGCTGTCTCTGGCTCCCGGTCAACAATCCGCAATGAAAAATGAATGTTTCAGTACTTCTGCATAGTCTGCTTAATAATTTGGAAAGCAGAATGCATCTCTCTGATGCTCACTAAGCATTTTTGGCAAGTAATTTAAACACATTTATCTTCTCTGAGATTGTCTAATGGAGCTATCTACGTTTTGGAATATGTTGAAAGTGACTGGCTAAAATGCATGCATTTTATGCTCTATGAGAAGGTGTGTGTGTCCCACAGATGGAAGCAGCCCACCTTGGGCACCCAGCCTAAAAAGTTAAACTAACAAACTCTGTAGTAGCTTTTCAGTAGGGTGTTTGTTATTTTAACCTCTAAGATCTGAGTAAGGTCTCAGATCTTTTAGGGCTAGACTCTGGGAGTGAAAAAAAACATGTTTTAATCAATGTCTACCAAAATATATCCCAGTTTAAGAAATACTGCATTTTAAACTGAGTGGGAAAGCAAACAGAAGTTAATTAAAAGAAGCATTATAAGTGATTTTACCATGTTTCAGTTTCTGAATGTAGTAACAGAAGAAAAATGTGGCTTATTGAGACATTTATATAAATAGCTTCAAAATCAGAATATGAGTCTATGATAATGATGAAGAAAAAGACTTGGCAGAATTTTTTTGTCTATAATATCATAAGTCTCATAGAAATATATGGTCCCTAAATTAAGGGGAAAAAAGTCAGGGGAGCAGCCAGAAAAAGGGAGACTCTAAGATGTCTGCTTGCATTTTATCAGTCCTCAAATTCATCCAAGAAATGGCACAAATATTGTAGAGAAAAGGTGAAACTGTGGGTTTTTACTGGTGCATTCAACTATGCACAGGCTCCTTGTAACTACTTGAGGAAAGATAATTCTAGGAGACAGACTGCTTTCACTGTAGGGGCATGTTCTCTACTCTGCTTATAAACCTTGTCAAGGCAAGTCTTCTTAATCCTGTCTTTTCCAGTTCATACATCCCCGTCCAACACTCAACACTGTCAGCTTAGTTTTTTCATTACAGAAAAGATGATAAAATCAAACGTCACCAAGATGGCTCTTCATATAAAAGCCCACTTGTGTTTGATCCATTTTCACAGAATTTCTGAAAAGCTGTTAAAAACTCTTGAGTAATTGAAAGTTACCGGTGGATATAAATATTGTATTTCAATCATCCACTGGGAAAAGTGTAGCAAATACATGATTTTAATGCTTTTAGACTCTTGTCTTTCACGATGGATCCCAAAAGTTAAATGTTATATTGTAATGCTGGAATTAGAGAATTTACAGAAATTTATAGAATTATATAAAAATTAAAGAAGACAATAAATGGAAAGATACCCAGTGTTCATGATTGTAAGAGTTAATATTGTTAAGACATCAATACTACCCAAAGTGCTCTATAGAGGCTATGAAATCTCTATTAAAATTCCAGCAATTTTTTTTTTTTTTTTAGAAACAGAAATATCCATTCTAAAATTCACATAGAATCTTAAAAAAGCCTGGATAGCCAAATCAGTCTTGAACAAGAAAAATAAATTGGCTGTCTGAAACTTCCTGGTTTCAAAATTTACTGCAAAGCACAGTAATCAAACCAGTGTGATACTCGCATACCAAATGCCATACAGACCAATGAAATAAAATAGAGATCTCAGAAATATACCCTCACTTTTAAGTTCACATGATTTTCAACAAGGTTACCAAGGCTGTTCAATGGGGAAAAGACAGTCTTTTCAACCAATGTGCTGGGAAAACTGGATATTCACATGCAAAAATATGAACTTAGACCCTTACCTTACATTGTATACAAAAATTAACTTAAAAAGGATCAAAGACCTAAATATATGAGCTAAAATTCTAAAACTTTTAGAAGAAAACATAGGGGAAATGCTTCGTGATACTGAATTTGGTAATGATTTCTTGGCTAAGACATCAACAGCACAGGCCAAAAAGAAAAAAGAAAAAAAGCACAGACAAAAGAAAAAATAGGTAAGATAGATTTCTTCAAAATTAGAAACTTCTGTGCATCAAAGGACACTATTAACAGAATGAAAAGGCAACCTACAGAATGGGAGAAAGTATTTGCAAATCATAAATCTGATCAAGGATCAATATGCAGAATATCTGAACTTCTACAACTCAGTAATAATGTCAGGTTTCAAGGCAGCTGCCTGGGTCCTCAGACATTGGAGTGCTTTTGATTGAAAAATGACCAGACACCCCAAAGTAAGGCAAATGTGAAACAAAGTTTATTGATAGGTTTACAGAATAAAAGCAAAATATAGGCTTATAGAGCAAGGTATATTTGCCATAGATAGTTGATAAGCCTCCATTCTCTCAACAAGGAGAAGGCCTGGGTCATGCCCCTGATTCTCTTTTATACTGTCTGGATCAGGCCTACCTCCCACTTTAGAGGTCACCTTGAAACCTGAGTCTTATTGCACACGTAGACCTTCCATGAACCTCTCTGAGAGTCCGTTGGGTGGTGTGGACTGCAATGTAGGTTTAAGCTAATGACATGATAGTTTTAAGGCTGTTCCAGGTCACCCTTAAGACTCTGTTGTACCAGTTGTTAGACAGTTTTCTACATCTTTTTGCAGTTAGCATGCTAAGTTCTGATTGGTAGATTGGTAGGATGTTCCCTCCTCCTCAGGTGTGCACAAATACTTGGGACAAAATTAAGGTGAAAGACACCAGGAGGCCTGCCTCCCCCACCACCAGGAGAGTTGAGATTTCTAGCTGTCTACCTAACAATAACAAAACAAACAACTGATTAAAAATTAGGCAAAGAATTTAAATAGGCATTTCCCTAAAAAAGATATATAAATGGCCAATAAGCAGATGAAAAGATGTTTAACTTCACTAGTCATTAAGGAAATGCAAATCAAAACTACAAGGAAATGCCCTGACATACCCATTAGAATGGCTATTATTAAAAAAAACTCACAAAATAACAAATGTTGGTGAAGATGTGGAGAAACTGGAATTCTTGTGCAATGCTGGTGGGAATGTAAAAATGGTGCAGGTGCTATGGAAAATGGCATAGTAATTTTTCAAAAAATTAAAAATAAAATCAAGTAGAAACTTGAACAGATATTTATACACTCATGTTCCTAACAGCATTTTTGACAATAGCCAAAAGGTAGGGGCAACTCAAATACCCATAAACAAATGAATCGATAAGCAAAATATGGTGGACACAAATGATAAAATATTACTCGGCCATAAATAGGAAGGAATATCTGACACAGGCGACAAAACGGATGAACCTTGAAGACAGGCTAAACGAAATGTCAGTCACAAAAGGACAAATACTGTGTGATTCCACTTTTATGAGGTTCCGAGAGCAGTCAAATTCATGGAGACAGAAAGTAGAATGGTGGTTACCAGGAGCTGCGGTTGGGAAATGCAGAGTTAGTGACTAATATGTACAGAATTTCAACTGGGGACTTAAAAAGTCCTGGAGAAGAGGGTGATGATGGTCGCACAGTAACGTGAATATACTTAACGACATAGAATTGTGCACTTAAAAATAAAGATGGTAAATTTTATATTATATGTATTTTGTCAAAATGAAAGGAAGACTCTGATTAAATGCACACTCTCTCTTATCGCAGACACTACATCGCAGGGTAGGATCCTCGTCCGCTCTCTCTATATTCGCTTTCCCCTGAGCTCTAATGTTGTACATAAACTGGCTCCATCTCAGCCCTGCCGCGTGTCCTCCTCTGTCCACCTCCACCGTCAGCTTCTGTGCTAATGGAATCACCTCTGAGTTGCAAGTGTTTGCTAATGCTGCGCTCACGGTGGCAGAACAGAGGCCCAGGGACTTGCAGCAACACCCTGACAAGACGGGTAGCAGAGGACCACCACAGGGACCCAGAGTAGCACCTCTGAAGGGGGCCCTGTGGGTGGTATAAACCAAAAGTGCTTTGGGAACTTGGAAGAACTGCAGAGGCAGAGTTGAAACGAGCTTTGGACAACGGGTAGGATTTGATTACATGGAGATGGGAGGCACTGGACTCAGGATGAAATTAATTAGTTATCTGTGAACACGGACAGTTTCTCAACCTTGGCACCACTGACAGTTTGTACTGTGCACCCTTTGTTGTGGGGGCTGTACTGGCCTCTACACACTAGATACCAGCAATTCCCTCCCTCACGCCAACCAAACATGTCTCCAGACATTTCAAATATTCCTGAGGGGCAAAATAACTCCTCTATCCCTGCCAGTTTGAGAACTACTGACATACAGGATCTGTACCTGGAACACGAAAGACATCGGTGAGTGTCTATAACTGTGGTTCCAAGTGCTGGTTCCAGCAACTATCACATATGAATGATTTCTAAGTCTTTTGTTCACCTGCTTTTGAATGGTGCTATATGGAGGCTGATCCTACTTTTAAGAGTGTGGACAGGGAAAGCCTAGAAATAGATGGACCATTTGGGAAGTTTTTGTAATCATTTAGAAAAGAGCCATAAAGACCTAAACCACGTTGTGCCGACTGAGATAGAAAGGGGGTGGGTACATAAATTTATGTGAAGGAAGAACGAATAGAACCTGAGGCAGGAAATAATATATCTGGGCGAGCTGGGCGAAGAAAGGAGAGACCCGGTCTTATTAAGAAGCAGAGAAATCGGCATAGATGTAAGCCTAAGTCTCCAAAAAACTGACGGTGGAGTGTGAGCAGCTATTGGTTATTTCAAATCATGAAAAGAATTTCTATAGTAAGTAGTCAAGTTGAACGTGGAATCATCTGTAGGTAATGGAGACAGAAAAATTTAGACTTTCTTTCATCCTCTCAAAAATGAAAAAAACGATTATAAGAAGAAGGGAAAGGAGAAGGAGAAAAGCACTGAACATTTTGGGTTTTTTTAAACCCCTCTTTAGCAATATCCATCTGAGATGTAAAGATGAATAATCTCTGATTTGGGATTTTAAAATCTACATTTGGGGCTCAGCTTATCCTTTTAAAAGCTCTGGGAGAACAAAAACTTTGTGTTTTTAAAAATTCTAATCTGTGTCTCCATTTTCACAGAGGAGATATAGAGCAAAGGCAAAATTTCAGCCTGGGGGCCTCCCTCTGGCTCACAGCCTGGGTGCTGCTAAGCTGGTGAGTGTCCCATTGTCATGCGGGAAAGCCAGCTGTGTAGCTAGATAGAGTGAGCCTGTCTCTTCAACTCCAAGACTGTAATTATGCTAAAATGGGATGCTGCAGCAGTGAATATAAAGAGAAGCTTGGAATATCTCTCCTACACTAAACAACTTTATGGTTGAAAGGAAGCAATTACTGAGAACAAGATGAGACTAAGTGAAAACAGCCCAACTTCCCAACTTTCCCAACTTCAGCACTTGGAGCATTGTGCTGATCTCAGTCTCTGCTCCCCACCCCCGAAGTCGAGGTTTTAGCCTGATTTTTAGATCAAGTGGAAATAATTTTTTAAAATTAGCTTTCCTTCCTCCCACTCAATTTAAAGCAGCTTTCTAGATGGGTTTAATAATATCAGCAATTCTACCACAGTTTTTTTGTGTAGTTATCCCTGCCGCAGAGATCTAGAGAGCTAACTAGGTATCCAAGTCAGTCCTTTGGTATGGGATCAATCAGCTCCACCTTCCTAAATTGCCACCAGCCAGCTAAGAGTAGAGCTGTCAGCGGAGAGGAAAACAGCAGAATCTGAGGGGTCCTAACTCTTTTTCTTCTCCTATGATAGAAGGTGGAAGAAAAAAGAAATTGGGGAAGATAAGATGGTGTCTGTGAGGGGAACTGCAAATTAGTACCACCTACGACAGTTCATCCACACCTCTTCATTCCGACTATGCTGTTTGCCGTTGAAATGTTCACCCTGGCCACACGCAATGGTCCACGCCTGTAATCCTCGCACTCTGGGAGGCCAAGGCAGAGCTCAGGCGTTCAAAACCAGCCTGAGCAAGAGTGAGACCCCCATCTCTACTAAAAATAGAAAAATTAGCCTGCTGTGCTGGTGGGTGCCTGTAGTCCTGGCTACTCAGGAGGCTGAGGCAAGAAGATTTCTTAAGCCCAAGAGTTTGAGGTTGCTGTGAGCTATGACATCATAGCATTTTTTTTTTTTTTTTTTTTTTGCATGGGCCGGGTTTGAACCCACCACCTCTGGTATATGGGGCCGGCACCCTACTCCTTTGAGCCACAGGCACCACCCATGACATCATTGCATTTAACCCCAGATGAATGAGTGAGGCTCTGTCTCAAAAAAATGAAAAAAAAAAAAAAAAAAAAAAGAAAAAAGAAGTACACCAACCCTCAATCCACAAAGTATACTGTGAGGTTAAATAACGCAGTGTGGTGTTTGAGGACAAGTACACATAGGCCATGTCTGCACAAGTGAATTAGATCACTTAGCTCTCTCTTACCAAAATATTTGGTAAAAGGAAATGATCAGGTAAAACTCAAATGATCAGCTTTTACGTAAAGTTATACGGACAGCCACGCTCAGTGACATTTTGTTTTTTTGGTTTATTTTTTATTTTTAAGTTATTTTTAATTTTTTTTTATTGTTAAATCATAGCTGTGTACATTAGTGCAATCGCCTGTACCCATTCTAAGATGCACCATAGATGTGGCGCCACCCATTACCCTCCCTCCACCTGTTTTTTTTGTTTTTGAGACAGAGTTTCACTATGTAGCCTGGTAGAGTGCTGTAGTATCACAGCTCACAGCAACCTCCAACTTGGGCTTAAGCAATTCTCTTATCTCAGCCTCCCATGTAGCTGGGACTACAGGCGCCTGCCACAACGCTGGCTACTTTTTGGTTGTAGTTGTCATTGTTGTTTGGCAGGCCCGGGCTGGGTTTGAACCTGCCAGCTCCAGTGTATGTGGCTGGCGCTCTAGTCGCTGAGCTACAGGCGCTGAGTCATGCTCAGTGATATTTATCACTCATCATCTGAAAGTCTTAGCCAAAGCATATGACAACAGGAGAAAGTAGGACAGAAAATACTGGAAAGAAAAAGTAAAAAAAAAAAAGTCATGATCTGTAAATGATACAATTATCTTTCCTGAAAATTTAAGACAAAGAAAAAACAATGAAGTCTAATAAGTGATATCATAAGGGAGTTAAGTATAACTATCAACATGCTGAATAAAATCAATAGGTTTCTTACAGATCAGCAGTAATAAATTATAAAATACAGTGGGTAAATGAGAGAAATTTTTTAAAAACTTTTTTTTTTTTAGAGATAGGGCACCAAGACTGGAATGCAGTGGTCCAGTCATAGATCGTTATAACCTTGAATTCCTAGGCTCAATCAGTCCTCCTGTCTCAGTCTCAAAAGTAGCTGCGACTGCAGGCATATGCCACCACAGCTAGCTAACCTTTTTATTTTTTGTAGAGCTGGGGGTCTCACTGGTCTTACTGGTCTCATCGCCCAGGCTAGTCTCAAACTCCTGTTCTCAATTCTCCCCTGGCCTCCCAAAGCACAATGTAATTTTACATATATAGTCATTAAAAAGGTGAAAAGCATCTCTAAAAGATGACATGGAAAGATTTCTAAAATATTTGGTAAAAGGAACTAGCAAAGTCCAAACGATGTGTAAAGTATTAAAATAAAATTATGTATGAATATGTGCCTATGGGTGTGTGTGTTTATACAATCATGCTGTGTGTATTGAAGTTTTGATCAATGGTGAAGCACATATAGGATGATGGCCCCATAAAATTAAAACAGAGCTGAATGATTCCTATTGCCAGTGAGGAGGTCGCAGTTGTAACACTGGCACAAGGCATTGCTCACGAGCTCCTGATGGTGCTGGTGTCAACAAACATTCTGCGCTGCCAGCTGCATAAAAGTCAGTACAAAGTGCTTGATAAAGATACTGAACAACTTAGTCACTGGTTATGTATTTACTATACTATACTTCTGTCATTTTAATTTACTCTTTCTACTTTTTTTTCTTGAGACAAGAGTCTCACTCTGCTCCCTTCGCAGAGTGCCATGGCCTCAAACTCTTGGGCTCAAGTGATTCTCTTGTCTCAGCCACCCGAGTCGGTGGGACTACAGGTGACCACCACAACACCTGGCTATTTTTACAGATGGGGTCTTGCTCTTGCTCAGGCTGGTCTCGAACTCCTGAGCTCAAGAAAGTCACCTTCCTGGGCCTCCCAGAGTGCTAGGAGTACGGGTGTGAGCCACCACAGGTGGCCCTCCTTCTACTTTTTAAAAAAATATGTTAACAGTAAAACAGCCTCAGGTAGGTCCTTCAAGATTTATTCTAGAAAAAGACATCCTATCTTAAGAGAGAACGTCTCTAGGGGTGTTATTGTCCCTGAAGACTTTCAGTGGGCCCAGGTGTGGAGATGGACGACAGAGACGGTGATGATGCTAATCCTTTGTAGGCCCAGGCTAACATGTGTGTATGTGTGTCTTAGTTTCAACAAAAAGTTTAAAAAGTAATAAGTAATAGTAGGGAAAAGCTTATGAAATAAAGATATAAAGAAAATATTTTTGTACAGCCGTATAATGTGTTTGTGTTTTAAGCTAAATGCCACCGAATCCAAAAGTAAAATAAACGGAAAATTTTATAAAATGTTAGAGTAAACTAAGGTTAATTTATTATTAATAAATTTAGTGTAGAATGAACGAACAGTGTTTATAAAGTCTACCGAAGTGTACAGTAATGTCCCAGGCCTTCACACTCATTCATCACTCACTCACTGACTCACCCAGAGCAACTTCCAGTCCTACAGGCTCCATCCCTGGTCAGTGCCGTACATAGATGTACCATTATTTATCTCTCTCTCTCTCTTTTTTTTTTTTTTGAGACAGAGTCTTACTTTGTCACCCTCAGTGGAGTGCAGTGGTGTCATAGCTCACAGCAACCTAAACTCTTGGGATCAAGCGTGTCTCAGCCTCCCAAGTAGCTGGGATGACATGCGTGTGCCACAACGCCCAACTATCTTTAGAGATGAGGTCTCGTTCTGGCTCAGGCTGGTCTCGAACCCATGAACTCAGGAAATTCACCTGCCTCGGTCTCCCAGAGTTCTAGGATTACAGGCATGAGCCACTGTGCATGGCTTATTTATCTTTTATACTGTATTTTTACTGTGCCTTTTCTGTGTTTAGATACATACTGTGTTACAATTGTTACAGTATTCAATGTAGTAACATGCTGTACAGGTTTGTGGCCCAGGAGCAATAGGCAGTGTGTATGTGTATGTGTCTGTGTGTGTGTGTGTAGCTATATATATAGCTATATACAGGGTGGCCATAAAGCTCGTGTGCAATTTAATAAGACTTTATGGCCACCCTGTGTAAAGCCTAGAGGTGTATTAGTCAATTACCATTTAGTGTATGTAAGTACACTCCATCATCACACAATGACAAAAATTGCCTAACAACGACTTTCCCAGAATGTATTCCCTTTGTTAAGCAATGTACAACTCTATAGAAAGCATATATGCAATATATACACATATATTTATTTATTTATATAAAGATATATAATGTAAATTATATATACACATGTATCTCATATGTTTGGAAAAAGAATCGGGAAGATCATAACCAAATCCTATGGATTTCTTGGGGGTGAAGAAGAGCTGCAAAGGTGGCTAATTTTCTCTTTCTATGTTTCATATTTATCTGATATTTTAACATGACAAATATCACATGGGAAGTCCAAAGGAAGCAATAAAGATTAAAAATACATGAAAAAATGTTAATCATCTTTTTTGAGCTGTTCTTTCTTAGAGAATTTGAAGCTCACCTTCTTAAGAGTGGAATTGAAAATGAATAGCTACCAAAATGAAATAGAAAATTCTAAGGTTTACTTCCATAGGGAGAGTAACTATGTATTAACCTAGTTAAGTCAAAATATATTTTAAAAGACAGATCTAGCGTTGTAAATGTCTCATCTCCCCGATGTTTAAATCAACCTTCTTAAACAATATATTTTCTTCTGATTATGGCAATAATTCATGTTTATTCCAGGAATTTAAAAAATACCAAAGAAAGGAAGAAAATAGACATAATCTATAATCTATAAAATTAATGTTTTTGTGTACACTTATTTCCCTTTAGTCTCTTAGTAATTCATATGCATATTTTTAAAAAGAGATCATAGCTATTTTTACCTGACAACACATAATAAACATCTTGCTGGGCCATTCTTTGAAATACCATATCATCATTTGACTATTTCCATTACTTCCTATTTTTATCATAAATAATACTTAGTGAATAAATTTATATAGGATTTTTGAGTTAAATAAATTAGTTCCATGAGCCCGAGGACTGTATCTGTGTTATTTATGGCTATGTCCCCAGTGCAGGGAGCAGAGCCTGATTCAGAGTAGGGAATAAACATTAATGAATGACTCTCCCACTTCCCCAGGTCAGTAGGGCATAGGCTTTACCCTATGTAGGAATTATCGGGAGAACCTGTTAATGCAAGGTTCTTAGAACCCAGCCCCAGAGATAGTGATTCAGATGTCTTTGGAGAGGCCCAGGTGATTCTGACCTGGGACCAAGCTTTTGGAAATGCTGCCTTAGGCAAAATACATAGAAGATGAATTACTGCATCAAAACATAGAGATTTTGAAGACTTCTGATTTATATTGTTAATTTACTTTCCTGAAAAGTTTTGCCAAATTACCACCATAAAGTACCTTTCTCCTACCTTACAATATGTAAAACTGCCTATTTTGCTGTCTTTAATCACTAGCATGTATTATTGATTTTAAAAATCATTTCTGATGTGACAGGAATAAGGAAGAGAAAATACCTTCTCATGAAAAATACAGAAATCATAAAAGAAAATCATAATTATCTATAATATATTCACATTGTCTAGATTCAATGAAACACTTTTATTCACCTCTTGGCCTAATCATTCCTAGTCTTTTGGTTTGCTTCTTTTTCTGCTTTGCTTTTGATTTTTGCTTTATTGAGGACAAATATTGTATATATTCAAGGTACACAATATGATGATTTTTTTTTTATTGTTAAATCATAGCTGTGTACATTAGTGCAATCAAGGGGTACAATGTGCTGGTTTCATATACAATCTGAAATATTCTCATCAAACTGTTCAACGTAGCCTTCATGGCATTTTCTTAGTTATTGTATGTA